>VWPW01024789.1:132003-356585 GCA_013389825.1 Crypturellus undulatus | reverse complement strand
TGGTGGACGACAGGTTGACCATGAGGCAGCAGTGTGCCCTCGTGGCCAAGAAGGCCAATGGCATCTTGGGATGCATTAAGAGGAGCATCTCCAGCAGGTCGAGGGAGGTGATCTTACCCCTCTACTCAGCCCTGGTGAGGCCACATCTGGAGCACTGTGTCCAGTTCTGGGCCCCACAGTACAAGAGGGATGTGGAGCTGCTGGAGAGAGTCCAGCGCAGGGCGACTAGGATGATCAGGGGCCTGGAACATCTGCCCTATGAGGAGAGGCTGAGGGAGCTGGGCTTGTTCAGCCTGGAGAAGAGAAGACTGAGAGGGGATCTGATCTGTGTCTATAAGTGCCTCAAGGGAGGCAGTGAGGAGGATGGAGCTGGCCTCTTTTCACTGGTGGTCACTGACAGAACCAGAGGAAATGGCCACAAATTGAAGCATAAAAAGTTCCACGGGAACTTAAGGAAGAACTTTTTGACAGTGAGGGTGACAGAGCACTGGAACAGGCTGCCCAGAGAGGTTGTGGAGTCTCCTTCTCTGGAGATCTCCAAGACCCGCTTGGATGAAGTCCTGTGCCACGTGCTCTAGGTGGCCCTGCGTGTGCAGGGGGGTTGGACTAGATGACCTCTAGAGATCCCTTCCAACCTTAGGCATTCTATGATTCTATGTGCAGATTTTGCTTTGTCAATCTTTGCTTATCTTTCGTCTCTAAAGTTGTCCAGAAGAAGAAGAAGGAAAAATTATTGCTGAGTATTGCAATAGTTGTTTTGCTAAACATATTGCTGAGGCCAAAGCATCCAGGATTCAGAAGTGTCAAGCTAAGTACCTTTCCTGCTGCTCTGAGAGCTCCCACGTTCAGAGAGTTCAGAATGAATGAATAACACCACACGTACTGGCTGGTGGATTCAGAATGATGGGCAGAAATCACAGGGTAGATGATGTATGATTTGAGTTTCCTGAAAGAGAATATTTGTCCAGGCACTTTGATTTTGCTACGTAACAGAGAGTGCAAAAGAAAAAGGAAAAAATGTATACCTTTAAAACAAAATCTGGATTTGCAAGATTAACATTAAGCTGGTATAATTTCTTGTTTGCAGAAATAACTCAGATCTTCACTAACTGAATGGCTTAGTGATAGTTTTGGCACTGGCATCTTGTGCTACTTGATTTTAATCTGAAAATGTAACTAATAGGGATAACTGTAGCTTCCTTGGCTCCCCTACACTCAGTTTGTAAATCTTTCTACTGCCTAGAGGAGAGAAATGCAAGTGATGTCCTTCCTTGAGACAGCCACAGGAGGGACATCCTCAACTGTGAGCTGGTGTTTTTCCCTGATGCTAATGCACTGAATCAGCATTTCTTCTGGCTACCTGAGCCAGGTGCTTTTCTAACATGGCTCGTTCTCAGTGCAACAGGAGGTGGCCCCAGAGTGCGGCCAAGGCTGCCTCATCAGGGTAGGACACTGGCCTGGCTCTCTGCCAGGGTCTGTGCCAGCTTTCAGCAGGTCTGACTGTGGGATGAATTTGGTTCCTGGCTACTTATAAAAGGCATTGTGCAACTCTGTTGCCTAACTTGAGTTAGCAGTGTCTATGTGACATAAGGATTAGGAGGATGAGTGGGAAATGTGCTTTGCCTGCAGGATGGGAAATGTTAATAGTGTTCCATTTCTGTTTACAGAATCATTGAGTAACCGGGACCAGCAGATCTGCAGTTATTTGGAAGACAATTTGCATATCTATGCAGAACTGGGAGGTATGAGTGGATTTGAGGATGTTCATGTTCACCTCCTTATCAAACCTGGTTCTGGAGAAACTCCACAGGCTGCTTCACTGCTGGCAGCAGCACTTGGGGAAGGTGAGTTTGCATAGGAAAACTGAAATGGTCACTCCCTGAGTGGGTAGCTACTTCAAAGTATCAAGTACAGCTCTCTGTTGTGATTCTGTCAAGTCTCAAGAGCTTGGCACTGTCAAAACGTGGCACCAAGACATTCAAGGGAAGTTTCTCAAGTTTATACTTTTCAGATGCATGAGATGTGACCTATCAGGTTATAAGATAAGGAGAATGTTTGATGTATAATGTCATGTGTAAACAGGGCTGGCTGTGGTGCCAGATTGGATCTCAGGAGCATTTCATTAGATAGCCTCCTTGCAGTACAGCCATGTGAAGTACATTACAGAATGCAATACATTATTTTATCTTGTCCCCGACTCTACCTACTTTGGTTGGTTGGTGGCATATCAGAATGATGTGGGGTCACATATATACCAAAACTGCAAGTGATCTTGGCACATCTGCCATAAAGATCTACCACAGTTGCTGTAGGAGTTGTGTTTTTTTAGAATACCCTCTAGCAGGAAGCATTGTTCTGTCTGCAGTGCTGTCCTCTGGAGGAATGAGGGGAATTACATTTGTGGCATCACTGAGAGTGAGAACAAGAATGGGCTAAATAATTACATTGGAACCTATAAAGCAGCAAGGATTGTCCTCACTCATTATGAAGTCAGAGAGCACTTTTAATTAAAATACTCTTCTCTAGGCAGAGATTGTAGGGCAGTGATGCTATGGTAGATGTAATTTTAGTAGCCTAAAAAGATGCCTATAAACACACACTTAATTCTGCCCACTTCTAATTTTCATTTTCTCTCATGCTAGTATTTCTGTGGATGATGTCTTTGATTTTAGGGCTCTTCAGCACAGTGTGAATTTACAGCAAGTCACAGATATCATTTTCCAGTACAAAAGTACTAGGATCCTAAGCTGGTAGCAAAGTCTATAGAACTCTTCTTCATAGTAGCTAAGGATAAAATTAGGGATCATTTAGACCAATTGGTTATACACATATCAGTTAGATACAATCAGAGCTGCTGAGGGAGCTGGTCAGTGCCAGTGTGAGGCTGATGTCTGTAATCTTTTGAAGATTTCAGTTGTCAGAGGAGTTTCTTGATTACTGGAAGGCAACAATCACACCCATCTTCAAGAAGTAAGATAATAAGAAATTCAGACCTGTGCGTCACCTCAGTCCCTGGGATGGTAATAGGACAGATCCTCCTGGAAGCAAATTCTAACCACATGGTGACTGAGAACAGCCAGCGTAGATTTATCAGTGGCAAATTGTGCAGACCAGCTGGATAACTTCTTATGATGAGGGGAGAGCAATATGTTGTTTACCTTGACATCAGCAAGACCTTCAGCATAGTTTGCCATAGTATCCTTATAGTTAAATGAGATGTGGACTGTATAAAATGCAGCTGACCTGCTGGACTCAAAGGGATCAGCAGTGCAAAGTACAACTGGTGACTTGTAAGTGAATTCTTACAGGGATCTATACTGAGACCAATGTTATTTAACGCATTCCTTAAAGAAGTGAACAGTAGATTGAGTACACTGTTGTTTGTGGGTGACACAAAGTGATCGGCATGCTGGAGGGTAGGCTGCTGCTCACAGAAACCTCTACAGACTGGAAAAAATAGACTGAGAAAAAAATCTCTAAAAGTTCTGCAAAGGCAAATATGAAGTCCTGAGATGAAGTAACACCATGTGTTGGTACAGGCTGGACACTTACTGGATAGAAAACAACTTTGCAGAAATGGACCTAGAGGTCCTGGTGGACAGCTAGTTGAACATGAGCCATCAATGTACCCTAGTGGCAAAGAAATCCAAACAGCATTATGGTCTGCATTAAGAGGAGCATCAACAGCAGGTGAAGGGAGGTGATCCTTCCCTTCTGTCAGCCCTTGAGACCACCCCTGGAGTACTGTGTCCAGTGCTGGACTCCCCAGTGCTAGAAACATGAATATACTGGAGTGAGTCTAGCTACTCCATTTGGAGTGAGTCAAAATGATTAGGAGGTTGGAACACATGATGCATTGAGAGAGGCTGAGAGAGATGGGTCTGTACAGCCTTTAGAGGAGCCGACTTGTTGGGATCTTTTTGCTGTCCTCAACTGCCTAATACAGAGAAGACTAAGTCAGACCTTTCATGGAAGTGCATGGTGATAGGAAAAGAGACACAAGCTAGAATATGGGGAATTCCAATTAAATAGAAGGAAAAATTATTTACCATGAGAGTGGTCAAATACTGGAACAGGTTGCCAGAGGGATTGTGAAGTCTGTCCTTTAGTCCTTTAGTGGAGATACTATAAATCTATCTGGACAAAGCCCTGAATGACCAATCTTGTTGGACAAGCTTTGGACTAGATGATTTCCAAAAGTCCCTTCCAACATAAATTAATCTGTTATTTTATGTCATTTGTCAGTGCATAAAGCACCTACTTAAAGCATCTCTAATTCTTCATGTCTTCCTCTCTAGTTGAAAGTCTCCAAGCTGCTGTAATATTGTCATCGCAAGTGAATGAAACAGAAAGATCATCAGAGGAAAGTACTGAAGAATTAAGCTTGGAACATAGACTTAGTGCAAATGAAATCTTGGAAACTTTTCCTGATGGTAATACTTAATTCTTTTATGTATTCATATTGTCAAACTGATTGATACAGGAATTATTTTAGGAAGACTTTTTCACACTGTGGTAGAATTAATATAAAAGTTAATAAAAATTGTCTTTGGCCAAATGTTAAAATAGTGTAAGTTGTCATGTGGCTTCACTGAAATAAATAGATAATTAAATAGATACTTGAAATAAATAGATATTTACATCCACTACAGCTTTTCCATAGCACATGTCTGCAGTCAACAATACTGACTCCATACATAATACCCAGATGCTCTCTAGTCACTTTTGCTCAATCCCATAGCAAATCTATGTTACAATGTAGGCAGTTTCCTGAGTCAGCCAGTTTTAATCAGAAGCCTGAAAATCAATTACTAGGATTGACATTCCAATTACTTCAGCTGTAAAAGGTTTAATATAGATTGCACTGAATATGCAAATAAAGTCCTGTAGAAAGCATTACTGCAGAACATTTTCAGTGATGTGGCTGCATTATCACTTTTGTAAGTGAAGTGCTTACATTTTTTAAGATAGGAAAAAACGATTGTCCTGCCTGTGCCATTCTTTCTTCCATATGGATATTTTTCATTTCTAGCATATATTAAATAGCTCCAAATTATATCACCCTCTAACTTCAGGTTCCTGTGGGTAGCTATAAGAAAGCGGGTCGTTTGTTTCTGTAGTCAGAACATGTTTTGATACCTTTTTCATGCATTCCAGTGGGGTTTTATTTGCTAGATGCAGAAATGAAAGGAGATGAAGAATCATCTGAAGTCTATCTCAGTGCTAGCCCTGTTGAAAAGGAAATGGCAGTTGCCAGCCTTGAAGATAAGGTATCATAAATGTTTCTCTTGCTATGGTGCTTTTACCACTCTGGGCACTGGGAGGATAACTGCTGTTCATGTTCCTACAGGGTATCTAAAGACTGTTCTAAAACCCAAAGCACAGAATAGACACATTTCATCTAAGTCCAAATACTACANGATAGGAAAAAACGATTGTCCTGCCTGTGCCATTCTTTCTTCCATATGGATATTTTTCATTTCTAGCATATATTAAATAGCTCCAAATTATATCACCCTCTAACTTCAGGTTCCTGTGGGTAGCTATAAGAAAGCGTGTCATTTGTTTCTGTAGTCAGAACATGTTTTGATACCTTTTTCATGCATTCCAGTGGGGTTTTATTTGCTAGATGCAGAAATGAAAGGAGATGAAGAATCATCTGAAGTCTATCTCAGTGCTAGCCCTGTTGAAAAGGAAATGTCAGTTGCCAGCCTTGAAGATAAGGTACTGTAAATGCCACCCTCTGGATATGTTGCTATGCTATTCTCTTGCTTTTACCACTCTGGGCACTGGGAAGATAACTGCTGTTCAGATTCCTACAGGGTATCTGAAGACTGTTCCAAAACCCAAAGCACAGAATAGACACATTTCATCTAAATCCAAATACTACAGTTTAATAAATGCCCCTGTAATTAATCTTTTTTTTTTTTTTGAAGTAAACATAGACAGAACCAGACTAGTTTTCCTGCCAAGCTTATGGATCCAGTACCACTTGTTTGGGCTGTCAAAGGGCCTGATTCTCTGCTATCATTCTTCAATACATCCATCTTTGTGGGGCTGATAATAGTACTCCCTCTACTACTTCTCCCTTCTTTCAGGATGATGAAAGGACAGCAACTTCAGCTAATGCAGACTTAGGTGCTGGAGAACTTCGTGCTGAGAACAAGCATATGAAATAGGATAGACTCTTAAAAATAGGTTTTATTCCTAAACAAATCTGTGTAAAGAAAAAAAAAAAGCAGAGCCAGAATTATGAATGACAAATTTCAGGTAACAGCAGAAGGTGTTAGCAAGAGCAGTAGGAAGTGTTTTGTGGAAATAAACCGCATTATAATAGTGGAGTCCTTAGATGGAGAAGCCGGACCATGGAAAGTAATAAAGGGGAGAAAGAAATTAAAAATAGAAAATTCATGACTGGAAATAGAAAGCAAAGTTTGCTTGAAAAGGTTTGTCAGATATTTAGCATTAGGGGTACCCAGTCTGCATAAAATCTGACCAAGTGCCTGGTTTGGCCTAGCTATTTCTCTGAGACTCCTGCTAATAATCTGTCTCCCTCTAACCTTGCCTCATGTTCAGCTTTTGGACATCACCTACCAGACTGTTATGCTAGTAGAGGATGGGAAGAAGAAAAGAAAAGAAGGTCTATGTGAGGTAGGGCAGATGCTGAAATGGAGTAACCTGGTGGATCATGGAGGGGCTCAGATCTACCGCATTAAATGTTTCAGTGGTTCCACGCCAAAACATGGGTTACAGAAAAGGTGAAGCTGGGCCTTTCTCAGAGGTACACAGTGAAAGGAATGAAATCAGTGGTTACAAGTTGCATATGGGGAAATTCAGACTGTATGCAAGTGAAAAAATTCACCATGAAGGATTCTTAAGTACTGCAACAGGTTGCTGAGGGATGCTGAAGGCCCTCCATCTGTAAAGGATACCAGGGCTTAACTAGGTAAAGAGAAATTGCATTTTACCTTGAAGCTGGAACAAGTGACCTGCAGAAAGCCCTTCCAAATTTAGTTGTTACCCTGCTCTAGCATATCTTTGGGCAGCGCTCGTGTCACACGGTGCTCTGCAATGCTATGGCGTGCCGGGAGATGGCAGAAGGAAGACGCGAACGGGGCCCGGGTGCAGCCAGGGCCGAGGTGCTCTGCAGCCTCCCTGCGCTGCTGAGGAGGCTGCTGCGGGCTCCGAGCTGGCGCTGCAGGGCCAGGCTCAGCCCAGCTGGGCTGCAAAGCGGTAGCCAGGCCACCACAACGAAAGCCACAGCTCCTGGCGCTGGATGCTGACCGCACAGCAGATGGAAGAAAGTTGCCTGTGTACCACAGCGGGTCTGAAGTGGGCAGTGCTGGGACATGGTCCCTTATCTTGGCCTTCCCTCTCTTCTGTCCCTACTTTTGTACCAGGTGCTGGTGGAGAGAGAGGGGGAAGTGGTGGCGGCTGCAGTGCCCTTGTCACCGCCGCTAGCTGGACTCAAGCTGCCTCAGCTGCACTCGCAGCCCTGACGTCCACCTGCCCCGCTGCTGTGAGGAGCCTTGGGTGCTGCTTGGTGTTTAGTGCTTTGGGTGGCTGCTTGCTAGCCTTCGCAACAGCAAAGCCCGCCGAGTTTATAATCTCGCTGTACATCTCCTCTTTGAAATTAAATAGGGTTTCAAAGCATAAAAAAGGAATAGATGACCCTGCCATGTTGTTGAGTGTGTGGGATCTGTTAGCTGCTCCTCACCCAGCCTATGTGTCCTTCCTGTCTCTCTCCCTCTCTTCTTTTTCCTGTTCTTTCTCCTTGCATGCGGCTCATGCGAGGAAGGCAGAGGTCCCTTGACTCAGTCCTCATGCTGTGTAGGACAAACATATGAAATCTTCTTGCTGCAGAGTGGAACAGTTTGGATCATGGTGCAGTAAGAAAAGGGTGCAGGTAGGGGAAGTGAAAGAAAATATGTAAGGGAGACAATAAAAGAAAAGGAGAGGGGGGTGAAGGAGTGCAGATATTAAGGGGAAAGTGAGCACCAGCTGCTGAATGTTGAGGTGTATTTGGGGACTTGGCGTTTTTGATACTCATTTGCGATTATCATAGCTAAATAAAGAAGCTGCTTTGTTTTCTGTAACAGAAAATGAGACTCAGTAGAGAACTTAGGAGAATCTGAGAAACAGCAAATATTCCCAGAACCCTCCTCCACTCCTCTGAAAAAAAGCTAACAGAAATCATACAGGAAGTCTTTTCAGTGTAGCCTCCAAAGGGATTGTGTTTTATTTCTCCACTTTTTCACCTTATCTTTCTCAGAGGAGCTGTTTTTCATGCTGAAAGGATTATGGGTGGCTTCACCCCATAAATTCAAAAAGGTCCTTAGGAAAGGGGGATTGGGTGGAAAATACAAAACGTCTGAGTGTTGGGAGAGCAGCGAGCCTGTCTGCGATGTACACTAGTAAGCACACTGGTGTATTTTTCAGAGACAACAGGCGCTCTGCCTTGGCTTAATGTCTCACAGCACATTTAAGGCATTCACCAGAACCCACTAACACAACTTCTGTTAGCTTCTTGCTGTGTTAGTACCTTGATTTTTGAAGAATCTTGAGCTGATTCATCTGACTATAAGTAATCTAAACCCACTCTGCTGTATATACAGAAGTCTGGTTACTGTATTTCGAAACTGTCAAATAAACAAGACATAAATGAAATAACTTTTCTGTGTAGCAGTATTCACAAGTGGATTAAAATTGTGGATGAAATATTTTTGTTTTTACAGTTGTGCTTAGATTCTCTAGTGATTTCCACGGAAACTCTAGGGTTGAAGAATTATTAGTCTTCATAGGTTGCTGCTTCTGTTTTTTTTCACATACCCACAAAAAGGTTTGACTCAGCACTGCATCTATTAGCAATATGAATGTCTCCAGTACTGAAAAAAATTACCTAGAAGATACAAATGTAAAGTTAACAACTACTTTTTAAAGCAACATGTGTTTATTTTAGGGTGGAAGTATGGGTTTCCCAGGATCTACAGGGACAGAGGTGAGTTTATTTAAACCTCAGACAGAATGTACTAACATTTATTAGTATTTAGTTAACAGTGGGTAAAGCTTTGAAAAATCTGTCTCTTTTGTTTTCTAGATTGTACAAGCAATCCAGAATTTAACTCGTCTCTTGTACAGCATACAGGTGACTACGCCACTGTTAACTTTATAGAGTAATGAGTCTTAATAATTTAGCTATTAAGTATTTTTTCTATCTTGCTCTACTTCTAGACATTGTCAGTGATACTCAGCTCTTCTGAATATTATGTAATTTGTCATATTATTGTACATCAAAGGTGTGTTTCATTTAAGGACTCAGTAACACTTGCCTGGAGCACTTTGCCCCCAGAAGGATGTGTGCACAGCCCAAAAATCTAGGGAGAAAGTTAAATTTAGAGTTGATGCCATTTCATGTAGAGATTTTCGAAATTATAGTTCAAAATGTTCAAAATAAAATATTTTGTTTAGAATAGTTTCCTAGCTATTCTGAATACTGCCTGTCGCATAGTAGCAAATCAACCCACTATAGATATTTCAATTTAATTGATTGCTATGTGTGTTCTCTAGGACCTTAGTCTGAAGTTTTTGCCTCTTTCATGGCAAGTTTGAACATTCCAATTTATTCGTCCTAATCAAGTGCAATTTTAAGGTTTTATTTCAAAATTTTTTATTTCAGTATGTTCAATCTTTTTAATCTTCTTGGCATTAGCATATTTCATAATTCTGAAAATCTTGGGTTTAGAAGTTAAGTGGATTGAAACAATGCAAAAACAAAATAAAAAGGTTGTAGTTTAGTCAAAATTTTCAAAAAACAAACAAATAAATAATGCCAAAGGCAATAGAAAAGGATTAGCATCATGCCTTATTGTTTGGACCATGAAAATTTGCATAAACCGGCAGCGTAGGTGCAGAGAAAAAAGTCTTTGCCCTGTTTACAGATCACTGGAGCTGACCCAATACTGGGGCAAGAGCCAAGAAATGTGGGAACTGTACATTGCATAAAGCTAGAGAGTCTTTCTGGAGTGGAAGGCATGGGGTAACTGGGTTGTGGGAATTTTCTGGGAATGCCTACTGAAGTGGATTCCCATACCAACTCTTGGAAATAGGCTGTGAATTAAATGCCTCAGTAGACCTAGCGCTTTCTTTTTTGTTTTGTTTTGTTTTTCCATCTTAATACCAGCACTGCACTTAATCCCAGCTTTTTTTTTTTGGTATTATTGGAAGATGTCACAATCTTTTCTGCAAAAAAGATCCCAACATCCTTGTGAAGGATGGAATATACCTATCTCTGTTGTAAAGTAAGCCATTGAAACAGCAAAACTAAAATTGTGATTACACTCCAGATTTCTGCTGGCACAGATACCTCAGGTATCTGTAGGAGTCCTGATGACATAGCCATGGGCAGGTAGTACTGATGTTAGTAAGACTACAGTGGTGCAGGTGAGCAAGGAAAACCCTAGGGTTGGTGCAAACCGTACTTGAAACCGTGCAGTTTTCCTCGTAGTTTTCCTCATTCTTGGCATAGATCTGGGCCTCTGCCACTCATCCAAGGTCAAGCAGAAAACCCATAGCAGAGAAAGGTTTAAGCCCAGAATTCCCATCTACTAGATCACTGCCTTAATGTTCTCTTTAACTATAAAAGGTGCTTTATTCTTGCGTGACTGAGCAGCATCTGATAGGACCCCAACTGTAATTGAAGAGTGTAGCCACTGCTGTAGCATAAGCATTACGTAAAGAAGTACTAAGTGCAAACCATAAGCACTGTTAAAAGTGCTTGAAATGGTTGAGTGCTTTTAGAAGCATCTCTTAATATAGAAATCTCTACTTGTATGATGAGTGAACTCCAAAAAAGGCGTTAAGCATTAATATTGGGGGAGGATAAAATGTTTTTATTTGGTGTTTGTGTGGAAAAATGCAAAAACAAATAAAGGTTAGTATTAAACATTTACAATTGTTTTTTATTGTGACTAGGCAGCATTAACAATCCAGGACAGCCACAGAGAGCTCCATAAGTTACTCCTGCAAGAGAATGAGAAGACTAGTCGGGGTCACAGTTCTCGGGCAAATCTTCTCCAGGAACAAGAAAAATATCGGAATATGGAAAAACAAAGGGAGGAGCTGGCAAACATACACAAGCTTAAGCAGCAGTTTCCGCAAGAGCAGCAGCGCTGGTCCCGGGAATGCGAGCAGCAGCAGCGGGAGCAGGAGGCCAGGGAGAGCTAGCTGGGGCAGCGGGAGAGGGAATGCGGCTGTCAAGAGGAGCTGCTCGAGCGGAGCCATGAGGGACTGGAGCTGCAGCTGCAGGAGTACCAGCAGAGCCTCGAGAGGCTCCAGGAGGGCCAGCAAATGGTGGAGAAAGAGAAAAACAGTGTGAAAATGCAGCAGAAGCTCCTCTGGCACTGGAAGCACAGTCATCAAAGTGACCTATTTTCATCCTCAGGGAATCATGAGGTATATATTCCCCCCACCATAATTATATCCCGAAGTCCAGAGATGTAGAAGTTTACACTGAAGAAGAGACTGGTACATCTGGGTTTTTGAGAGCAATCTTGTTTGTTTGTTGGTAACTTAATGAGCGAGTGTGTAGGAAGTTGAGGTTCAGAATGGGCAGAAATCCTACTCAGACCTATGGGTATTAAATTGAGGACATGGAAATAGGAACTGGGAGAATCCGTGTTTTATTCTGCTTTACCACCAAGTAATAGGCGTAAGCATCTGCTTCCCTCTGGCAAGAGACACCCTGCTCTCACTTTTTAGAGGAAATATTATATTATTTAGAGGAAATATAATATTGTTATATTATAACAAAACATGGTTATGTTTTTGCTGCTTATGTCTTTATGAAGAGTCTTCTGCCACTATCCTTAGTTCTGGATGACAGCCCTCTCTGTAGTGAGGGACGGAGGTTTCTCTGGGAGTGGGGAATTCCTGGCTGCTGTAAAGCTTATGTATCAACCCCTTTTCCTGCCATCTTCTTCCCCTGCAACAGTCAGCTTCTCGGAGGAAGACGGTGGAGTGTGGCTGCTTTTTGCTCCATGCCGACACCCTTAGGAATAGAATTGCCTAAGCATGGTCATTAGTAGCTGATGTAATTTAGATCAGCTCTGAGGCTGCTTAAAGATTTAATAGTAAGAATCATTAAGGTTTTATTGGAGCTGAGGCTGAAGAAGAGAGGCTGACTGAACTCACTGGTTGGGCTGGTTGGGTGTTCACCTGCCCAGGTGAGCCCTGGGCTGCAGTCCCTGCGCTGGTAAATGGTACCTTGATTTTCATTACTGTTCTTAAAATACTTGAAAATCAAAATATTTTTATTTGAATTTTCCATGTATTGAAAGATCTGTGATTCAAACTTTTGAAATTCTGGGGGGAGAGGAGTTTTGAAGCATGGTAGCGTCTTGCAAGGATGGCCAGTATTTCACAGATCAAGAACCAAAATAAAGAATTGTTTAAAGAGCCACAAACATTAAGTGATTCTCAATCTGGTATTCCATTTGTAAGACTACTTGGATTTTTATTTCAAGTAAACGTCATGGCATTTAATACATGTCAACTCTTGGGATCTTCTTTGTCTTGCATTTTCCACTGTGATAGTCTTTGCAGCAACAGAGAGGTGACAGTCCAGTCAGTCAGTATTCCCAGGCCTCTATGTTCGTAGTTACACTGAGCTATAAGTTCACTAGCTAGTACTGTCTGGCAAGGCATTGCAGCCTCTGATGGCTTCTTCTTCATGAGCTCCTTCTTTTTCATGAGCAAAACCTGGATAAATATCTGCATGTGGGGAGTCTTTGCAGGGGTTGCATTATCAGCCCCCACGGGCCACATACAAGGTGCAGAATGATGTTTTCCATCCCTCATTTGACTGATACAGCCCTATTGCTTATATTCCCATATCTATACGAGGTGCAGTATTATCTTTGGATGGCAGTATGGACAGAATTACATATGTGAAATGGTCCTTAATCGTTGGACAGGACATTGCTACAGGGTAAAATATGAACCCTCTTAAAGGAACAAGAGCATTACCACGCCGGTATCAGCCCTTTGTTGTTTGCTGTTTGGCTGTTTTTCGTGTGTTTTCCTGTGTTTTGAGAGAGGCTAAGGCAAAGTATTCTAGATTATGGCTGTTTTATTCCTGAACATACAACCAATTTAATATATTTTAGTCTTAGTGTCTTGAAATGTAGGTGGCAATCTATTAGGAATCCTCATTCTTTCTGGCATTTTAACTTATGGTATCCTGGTAGGAGGGTTCCTCTAGAGCTGGACAAAGTTGAAAATGCTGTTTTCTTGCATTTTTTTCTTCTGCAGATAATGGGACGTAATTCTTCAGACAGCTTACATGGTGAAAATTCATTCTACTTAAATGAAGCTGTAGTACATATGTCTCTAAGCAGTCTCAACAGATCAGATTCTTCTCTAGTTTATGAGGATGGTGTGTATGGGCTGAACATCTCAAATTCTGATACAGCAAGGACTAGTGAAAATCAGGTGCACTTCAAAATGGACACTTCCTGTCAGCCAACATTGACCAATGAACTCTGGAAATCCTCTGGTCCTTACCAGCAGGTGTCTTTCTCCTGCAAAAGCAACAAGGATGCATTTAATAATGGTAATTAATACTTTTTATTTAACAGATAGTGTGGGCAGTGTGCCACCTCTCAGAATAATTAGCTGTAGGAACCAAGGAAACCTGGCAGCACTGGAAGCAGGAGATTTTTTTCTGAAACAATTGTATGCCCCCCCTTTGTTGTGCTTGTCAAGGATAGAAGAGAACAAAAATACAGTAAGCTTTTGCGAACGATACATCATATTTCTGTCTGCATAAAGATTTTCAGAATGTCACTTTTTCCAGGTCCTTTTCCAGTGGTTTATGGTTTTTTGTTTGTTGTTGGTGGTGTTTTTGCATTAACACTTGCATTTTACTGACTGCGGTAAAACATACCTGTGTTACTTCACAGTTCCAAGTTAGAAGAGCTTTTGATTTACTACTTAAATGGATATTCAGTGCTTGAAGACCATTCTCTTTTCTTCATTCAAATTAACTGAGAGTATCTTGAAAGAGTCTGTTGTTGTGAAGGGAAAATGACATCACTTCTAAAGGATAATGTTTTTAACAATAAGTAGCCATTTGTGAAGAATAGCTTTTACCACCTTATCCTTTCTTGTTTGTTTGTTTGTTTTTATATTTTGCCAGAATCTCAAAAGCTGTGTGGATTCTGTTTTAGTTTTTGATTGTGCCTGCTAAGCAGGCAGAAGAAGGCTTGTGTCTGAGCCCTGCACAGTACACTGGAAAATCCCTCACAAACATGCCAATAAAATAATTTACAAAAATGCTAATAGTAAACACTAAAGTATCTAGCTTTTGTTTCTCATGTTGCATAGTGCTAGTTTTGATCTTACTTGGTATCTTCATTCTTGCCTTATGGTCAGAGTTGTAGAGTAGCATATAAATACACAACATCATAAAGACATTGGGGACTATCATGTACTTTTGGTCTAATACACTAAGTGGTGTAGCCAGGTTGTCCCATACAACTTCCTCTGGGATCCTTGTGACACAAGGAAAGTCAGCACTCCAGGGCAAAAGCTCCTGTCTTTTTGGTCTACTGAAGTTGTAGTTCAAAAAAAAAAAAGAAAAATCCTTGATTAAAGAACTAGTTTCTTAATACTCTTTGTAATATGCTAAATAGGCATCCACTACAGTCTTACTAGAGCAACATAATTCCCAGTGTACAGATTGCCAAAATAGCATTTTATAATCAAAGGTAAGGCAGGCTAGTCTCATCACCACAATCAGCAAACCAAGCTGATTAGTAAAAGAGATTAATATTTCTAAAAATGCCTAAATAATCAGCCTGGTGAAACCTGTTCAGGTTTGACTGAAGCTGCCACTTCAGTAATAGGTTAGCTAAGCTAGTGCAAATATGAAAAGGAAACGTATACGTGGGTTTCAACCTCTCCAAAGTGGATTAGCTTGCGCTGGCAAAGGTTCACATACACGCTAACCAGGATACTGTGTACTGAGCCCACATGAGAGAGCCTGGTTTAATTAAACTGGCTTGCATGGTTTAATTGCGCTGATTCTGAGATAAGGTGCTGGAGCTTGTGGATGTGGATGTAAAGGTGCCCTTCACCTGCACTAGGCTGGCAAGAGGCCAGTGCTGTGTTCAGCTGCTGTTGTGGCCTCTGGTAGAGCCTTGCACTGGCCTCAGGGCAGCAAGTCCCAGAGCAGCACTGGCTGCAGAACCTGCCCAGGAGGTAGGTGGTGGTGCAGGTGGTGGTATGAAGCTCCCAGCACCACTGGAACAGACAGGGCTGTGAACCTGCCCTGGGTTGGATGTGCCATGAGATTTCATAATGGTGTTTGTGACTTTGAGGATGGCAAGTATTTAATGCTGTGATCGTTCTGTGCGTGAGTCTGCATAATTCAGGTTTTCTGCTGTCATGCCCCATGAGCTGCCGTAAGGGAAGCAGGGAATGAGAAGAACTCTAAACTTCCCCCAAAAGACAGATGGCGTCTGAAGTGGCCCCTTTCCAGCAAATTGCTCCACACATGGAAATGAAGCCAGTCAATTGTTCTTAAGCAATGTGAATCAGGCAGGACAGTATGAATGTTTCAGACAAGTAATCAGATTGTGTTGTGGTGGTGTTTTTATGGATATGCTTTTCCCCTAAAGACTAGCAGAAGCAAAGAAGATTTCTGACTTTGTGCCTATATTTCCTGATTCCTCTGCAGAATAAAGACGGTTGTGAAGACTGAAGGAAAGCCGTTAGGGATGCAATGAAAGAAATACCAGGAGGAAGTTGAAAGCTAGCTGAAGCTTTTCATATTTTTGTGCTGACAGAAGTTTCAGGACATCATTTTTCAATGCACTCTGTGTGTGAAGTTCCATAATGCAGTTTGTAAAATAACTCCTAAATAAGTCAAGATAGAATTACAAAACACGTAATGGAAATGTGAATATCTTGTACATGATCAAATCTTGCATATACTAAGTTTTGTATGCATGGTATGCATACAGGAAATTTCTTGGCTTTGATTAATTTTCATTGAATTACTAGGCATGCTATAAGAAGTCAAATCTGTCTAACAAAAAAAATGCAAAGAAACCCTTAAATTATTTAGCTAAAAACACTACCTGTTCTTGTTGCCAAGGAGTTCATTATGCTGCATTCTACTGTATATTAAGTAGTATGCAATTTAAGTTCATAAATATACTCAAATGGAAATAACTACATTCCTCCAGTGCCTAATTTTCCATTCATATTTTCTAAGTAAGACATATGTCTCTTCACACAGCTAGCATCATGATTATATATCATTGTTTTATGTGTATGGGAGGGAACTTTACTAAAGACCTTCGGGCGATTTCCCACAAAGCAGAAACTGGCACAAGTACACTCACTACAGAAGGTGTGTCAGTCAACGGGGGGAAAATATGATTGAAAGAAAAATGTGTTAATGCTTTACACTAATGGTTATGAAATTATCTGCATGAAAGAAGACAACTACTTTAGCTAATTAGGAACCAGGGGAAATATAGGTTTTGTGTCAGACTAGACTGAGAATTGAATAAATTACATCTTGCATTTAATTGACATGTCAGGTTAACTAGCCAAAGCGATGCCTAAGGATTTACGTATGGATTCACCTCTTTGATTTTTGGAATCCATGCAATTTTAATTCTTTTAAGCTTTGAAGTGAACAGTTGCAATGCCTTCTGCCTTTTGTTTTTGTTATTCAGATGTTGTAGCTATAGAAATAGTGATAGATCTGGAAAACTGCACTGAAACTTCATTGGGAGATTTTTTTTTCAGACATTTGTAGTATTAGCATGAGGGATCTTTACATGTGGTTTAATGAAAAATGTAGTTTAAATGTGAACTGGGAACAGTTCACATGATCTGATCTCCAGAGACTCCAGATCAGCTGTCTGATCTCCATAGACAGCTAAATGTGAAAGCAGAGGAAAAATAGGGCTCTATTTGATTTATTCTTTTTTTTAAGAATGGGAATTTGTAAATATATGCATATTAGCAAACAAGATGGCTTGATTTTGGTAAAAGAATCTCTTTTCATAACATTTTTTGTTCCTGAAGGCAGATAAATGGTATTTGTTCTGTTGTTCTTAAAACTGTAGCTCGGGTTCATTTGGTTTAGTTTCCTATTGACAGTGTTTAATATAAGGTCTAGAACAGCACATTATTTCTGAGCAGCCTTAACACTGGTTATGATCTAATGATATGATATGAAACTATCTGCATAGTTAGCATCAGGGAAGCTGAGAAAGGTGTGTGAGCCTGGCTGCTTTCACGTTGCATTTGTGTAAGACAAATCTCTTGTAATCAGAAGAGCTATACAATATAAAGCAAGTGTGATAAAATTCATGTGGAATATGCTTTGGACCATGGAGCTTTAAAAGCCATCTGAAAATGTACAAGCTGGTTCCCCATGATTCCAAGTCAGCAAAGGATTTTGGCAAGTGCTTAAGTCTCAGTAACTTAGGGCCTTATTCAAATAAGTACAGTTATTGCTGCCAGCGCTGGAGGTGGTTAATGGGATCCCATGTCGAGGGCTTTGTTGAATAAAGTGTCTTTCATCAGTTGGAAGCTGTTAAATAATGAGTAACAGGTACAAAAAGGTCATTGCAGCTCAGCATATTTGACCAGTGTCTTTTTTTTTTAATATTAATGCTGTATAAACTTTTGAATAATTCTGAACAAAAATACAGTTATGCTCAATACATTATACACTTAACATGTCTCCTGTTTGAAACAGCATCCTTACATCCTTGTAGCCAGCCGTGGACCCCTTATCGCCTGCAGAACAGCAGGCAAAGACAATTTTCCACATGTTTTGAGTTTGTTTACCAAGTGTGTTTTTCAGTAGTTCCAAAATTACCATTTTTTTACTGTTCATCCAGCACAGTAAGTTAATTCTGTTGCTCAAGAAGGGAGATAAATTGTTTAAAACCAGAGGATAACAGGATAATGAAAACCCAGATTTCTAAGGGAGCCTCCTAGGCAAATGTGAAATTCCGAGCTGCCTTCACCGTGGTGTTTTTGATTGATTAGATGTCAAATTGCGAGCATTTAATTCCAGCTTGGGAGGTTGTCCATTCTGTGACTAGTATCTTCTTTCTACTTTTAATATGAGTGACTGTGTAGGTGTGCACAGAGCTCATGCAGTGCTCAATGCAGGCTGTAGTAAAAATAAAATGAGACGGAAACACATTAGGCAGTGTAGTTGAGTATCATCTGCACTTGTATGTTAAAGGTTCAAAATAACCTTGATTTGGTAGAACGAGTAGGATCTTACTTAGCCCTGCAACCGATAACAGCAAATTTGCCTGCTCTTCCTACCGCAGAACATGGAGTTTCATGCTCTGCCGTAAGACATCAGTGTCTGTGGGACATTTGGTGGAAGTGAATCATAGGGGAAGTATTTTTTCCTCTTGGGAATAACACTGACATTTGTTTAAAGCAGATGGCAAAAGGGATTAAATCACATGGCAGAATGATAGCAAAGTGAAAAATACGTCGTTATATGTCATCTGCAATTAGTGTATTTCAAGTAACACTTGCTTTTCAGCTCTGGAGTGGTAGGAGCTTATAGTTCTGCTACTCATTTTTTCATCTCCAAATACTTCTTCTCAGTTCTGAACATAACCACAATGATAAGGTGGTATGATACAACTTCTTAATTAAGGCTGTTAATGATATTCTATTTTTATTTTGTGTACTAATATAAGTATAGAACTTCTTGTGGAATGCCTGCCTGATTTTATTCACTCTGACATATTCGCATTTATAATGCACTCATTAGGAGGAAGGAGGTTTTAATTAGGGTCGTGTCTTCATGGTAATTAGCGGAGTGTAGAGGTTGTCCATCCCCTTTCTTCTGAGGTGGAGTAATGGCGCATCTTGTCTCTATTTACTCATATGTATGGTTCCAATAACTTTGGTGACTCCTGCAGTCAATAGGGTTACCAATGTCAGTGAGATCGCAGTGTTTTGGATTATCATCTCTTACACTTGGAATTCTGTCTGTGAGGTTATTTGTATAAGGTTGTTCCAATAGGTCTGCATTCCAGGGAGCTGGAAGGAGGGAAAGGAGCACATTGCCAAGCAGAAGACCCTGCACAGGGAGTGCTTTGCCAGAGAGCTGCTCCTTATGATTTATGGTCAAGCAGCTGCCGCTCAGGAGTTGTGCTGAGTTGAGACTTTAGCAGCGTGTCCACAGGGAGAGAGGTGATCTCTCAGGGAAAGAGGTCACAAAACAATAGTGTCTTGCTAATTGATGTCAGGAAGATAGGTTGGGAGGTCCGTATTTTTCTTATGCAATGTGATCTCTGGGCAGAGGCCTGTTTGGGTGCCCTGCTTTGGTACATTAAAAATGTTTTGTATATATTTTTGTAATGCACTAAAGCCTGAAATAGAGGCACAAGTATGAATAAATAACGCGCCCTAATGGCAGGGAGAAGTTGTTTATGGGTGATCACATTTTGCAAGATACTGAGTATGCAAACACACCCAGTAAAATCATGTAGCTGAATCACCAAGTGTATCTGTCTGGCTTATTTTGAAAAGTACAATCTCATTTTAATTATTTAGTTTTATACTTTACATATTCCAGGGAATGGCCTGTAGCATGTTGTATAAAAGTAATGAAGTCTTAGTAATATGAAACCTCCTCAGCAGCATCTGATATTTTTTGAGAAACTGGGGAAGATTGTCTGTCTGTCTTTTATTGGCATTCATCACTAGCACCCGATTGGCTTCCATGTAAATTATACTGGCAGTAGCCAAATTGCTAGAGGAGATTACATGGATCCTCAGATGCTCAGATGCTCTAAAAGACTTTCCATTGGGTGTGATTTTTTGGTGGGGTAACAGAGGGGAGGAGTTTGGTGCTGTTATGGATGTTTGTAGTTTAAGCAAGTTGGAAATATTTCCAACTGTAACATCCCTAGGTTCAACTTGTGTGCCCTGTAGAGTTTAGACATAAAATGCTGTGAAATAAATGTGATGTGACTGTATTGCTTTAGTGTTTGCCACATAAAAATTCCCAAGAAGCGTGTGCCTTTAAAAGCCGTTGAATATAGTGTCCTTTAAAGAAAACCTGACAGACACAATAACTAGTGTATTCATTGAGAGTGAAAAGAGATTTCTCTTTTTAATTGAGGTTTGCAAACAGCAGGAGAGTGCCTGGTCACTGCAAGTGCTGCCGAGAAACTCTGTCCGTGTGGAGGAACCCACAGCTACAGCAGACGGGCAAAGGGAAGGGAGAGAAGGCCCTATAAAAGGCTTCTGCCCTGAACACTGTCAGTTTTGAACTAAACCTTGGAAATAAGTGATGCTCAGATTAAGAAAACTTGTAGCAAAGGTGAGATGGAAGGAAGCAGTGATGAATTCATGCTTATGGGTGGATAGGTGGTACCCATAGCAGAGAGAAAGGGAAGCAGAAGGAAAGAAAGTGGATCCTAGGACCATCCACTCACTGCAGAAAAGCACTTGGCCAAAGGGATAAAAAGACACATGCTTTTCTTCTGCCTTTGATGTGCAGCCTTCCCTTCAGCTTTTATGCAGCGTGTTTTCACAGCAGTTATTTGTTCACAAAGCGTTTAGTAAACAATTAAGACCAGCACCCATTTCAAAATATTGGATCAAATGCTAAAGCTTCCTATGCTTACAATGCAAAGCTTGTGGAATGTGCAACTGGCCTATATTTATTTATTTATTTAAATGACTGCAATAAACAAACATTTGTGAGTGTGTGTGTGTGTGTGTGTGCGCGCACATGCTTCCTGCCAACATGATTAAAAACATGGGGAGCCAAAAAATGGCTATATTAATACACAAATTGCAGTAAAAAGTGAATTCTTCTCTCTTTGGAGATCAGTAGGGAAGTAGCTCTGTGACTGTCAGAAAAGAGGCTTTTCTCAGGTGCAAGCTTATAGGAGGACCCCCCCCGGTATTAATAAAAAATAACTGTATTAAAGGATAAAAATAGCATGTAATGTAGGGAGATGTTAGCATTACTTTTGCTGCTGCAGCAACTCTTTATATTGGCTCAGTTTTCCTCTGCTCTTTGGATTTTGATCTTGTCAGCACTTATGAGTGGAATGCTCATGAGCGGCCTACTGTTAGGAAACCACCATTTAAAACTGATGTGCTTAAGCAGGTGTTTTTATAGGTGGCCTCCCTCTTGTGCTTTTCTGAAAGCTGTGTCCTCATGTTATGTTAAGAAAATGTTTGCCAAAGTGCAGAACATTTTGCTTTGTGTTGCATCTGAAAGACTGTGCGAAAGCTGGGGACAAAACTGATGATTTCCAAGGTCTTTGATTTAATTATTCTTTCTAAACAAAGTTTTGCAGTTCAGAAAAGAAAAAAGCCATAAAGCACGAAAGAAGGTTAATCAGCGCAGTAGCATCCATCTGTGGTAATGGAGAGTTCAAAACAAAAGTTTTGATGTGTAGATGTGCCACTGTGTTTCAAAGGGAACAAATTCGTGGCCAGGGCTGCCGTTTTTTTGGGGTTAACGATGACAGCTCTGCTCTGTGAGGGAAGAAAGGGAACTGTGCAGTGTTTTGCCTGTGGTGGGCAAACCCACAGGGTGGGCAAGGAACACGTGGGGATGTGCTGGCCTTCAGAAGCAGGCCGAGCTGGTTTCATCAGCTGCCAAAAATTCGGAAGCGCTGGTGGGGCTGTAACTTCATGGGGTTTTTCCCTTCTCCAGAAAGCGCTCAACCTGGAGCTTTACCTTTGGACTGCTGTTTGCTTTAATTTCAGCCCCTGTCCAAATGTGGTCTGCAGATTGCAGATTGCATGGCAGGCCTGAGGGGGCAATTGCACCTTCCTCAGGCGTTTGAGGCTCCAGGCACTGGTCTCGGTGTCCTCAGCGGTGTGGGCAGCTCCGTAAGATGGATGCTTTTCCCTCCCTTGGAGTACTGCGGTTTGTGGGATCCGCTGGTGTGAGAGGTCACCACGCTGCGTAGAGCAGGGTCCGCTGGTAACACTCGCCGTGGTCCTTTGTAGGAAGGGTGTTCTTGGGGTTTTATGATTTATTTTCTCTTGATCATTTGAGTGCAGCTGTGTTTAATGAGCTGTGAGAGAAGTAGGTCAATAAAACATATGTTCATGGTTAGCAGAATACCTGTTGGACTGTGTATAGGTCTGTAATTGACCATCTAAAGCTTCAAAGCTTAACGCAAAGGCAACTTAATAGGGAATTCATACCTAAATAAATTAATATTAAGCAGTAGCAGACGGCTGGCAGGCAGTTTGCTCTGCCAACTTGAAGCTGTGGGTACTTAATTCACAGACAGTTTATGATTTTCAGTGAGGTCTGTTTTTAAGCCTCTCTTATTGATATGCATTAAAAAACAACATGCCAGAACTCTTTTAGAAGCTGTGTGGTTTAAAGCTAACACAGCTGATAACAAAGCCGTGTACGTAGGTTAAAATTTTAAACTATTTTAACCTAGGGGCATGTTACGAACTTGATGTTAAGGCACTGTCATTGACAGTGTTTGAACTCGAGATGTTTATGAAATTGTGTCTTTGATACGAACAGTGTTGGAAGTAGGGTGTATTTTCACTTGGTTTTAATAAAAGAAGAAAGGACTACAGCATCACACGATTCCAAAACAGGAGCCTTTAAGACAAGTGTCCCAAGAATTGGGCCTACTCTGAAGGTCCATGAAAAGGCAGCTTCAGTGGAATAAATGTGTATTTCTCACTATCCAAGAACTTGGTGCAAATTTTCTGGGCCAAGCCTCTCTAATGAATTATGAAGCGAAACCAGAAAACAGCATCACATGGTTTTCTGTAAGCCAACAATTAATCAATGGCATTTCCAGTAATTTTACCATGTTCAAAAACATTTTACCATGTTCAAAGCGCAGACACGAAGCGTTGTGATGTAGACATTTCTGCTCCCTGTCTTGTAACAAAAACATGCATGAAAATCTGAGGGGGCTAATTAACCTAGGCTGTATTCTGATGTAATTGCTCATCTGCTTTTTGTGAAAAGACCTCTTATTCATGAAGATACTTGTTTGCCTAAGAAATGGAGCAGCTGCTTTCTCTTCTTTCAGGCTGGTTAAAAGTAAATAGCAGCATTAAAATTCTCAGATTGATTTCCTGTCTTAGTTGAAAAATGATTGGGCTTTTTCCTTGGTAGCTTCAGTAACAAATTCAGTTCAGTCCTTGCTATAGAATCAGACCTTCAGAGGTGCTGAGTCCCAGCTTCTTAAAGGTATTTGAGAACTCATGTCCCAGTGACTTTTTCCTCCGATCCTCAAATCTTAGAGATGGTGTTGCTATACAAAATGGTCCTGATCCCTTCTTGCCAGCAGAAATGGCACATTCATGAACAACGGAACCTGTAGTATGGAAAATCTATGGGAAGAGTTTTTGGAGGCACTAAAAACATCACAAAGCATCTCACAGAGCCTTTTTTTCTGCAGGGAAAGAGAGAGAGACCAGGATACCCAGAGCTCCCCAGGGGACTGACTAATGCAGTAGAAACTGTGAGGAGCGTCATTAGAGACAAGGCAGGATTGCTGGTGGGGACTTTCCAGGGGAGCCTGCAGGAGTTGGGCTGCCATTTGTTATTGAATTGCAGTGGCAAATGAGAGCTTGTTTCTGCTGATTTCCTCCGAATGTCCCAGACCCAGTGCTATTACACTTAGCACTCTTTTTTAGGTGTCTGCTTGTGCTTTGCATTATGCATGAGTGCCACTGGGGGGATTAAATGCAGCAGCTCTGCCATTTCAGATAGCTTTGGGCTGAAGTTGATGTGTCAGCTGTCAGTCCAGATGAACTTGATATAAAATCTGGCAAACAACTCCATATATGTATATTTTTTTTCGAATGGAATAATGGTTTTACGAATCTTTAGCACGTTTGATACTAGAACTGGCGTAAATCTCACTCCATGTAACGAAATTTTATTTTGTAAAGAGGTTTAAAGCATGATACAGAGCTGTGAAAGCTACAGCAACCTCATTTCTGTGTTTCTGCAAAATCCACATCATGAGTTCCTTTTCTTCCTGAAATAGCCGGGGTGAAAAAAGCCCCTGGTAGACAAGCCGCGCTGCCCTCGCAGCTGACCCAGCTCAGGGCAGGAGCTTGGACTAGAGGCTTGCTGAAATCGCTCCCAACCTGCCTACAATACTGTCAAATTAGGGTCAGAGCTGGAGGAAAAAAAGGTGAGGGCTTTATATTCAAAACACGAACACTTGAGTGTGTTTTATTGCCCGGAGTATTTCCTATCCTTGCTGTAATCATCTCCAGGCTTACCTGAAGAGCTCAGATTCTTGAGGGAAGGAGATGAAGGAGAAAAGCTGTGGCATTTATTTGATGTAGAAATGCTTACATCCTCTGACAACAGACATAAGGAGGGAACCAGTGTGACTAATTAGTTGTTTACTCGGCTTTTGGGCCCCACTTCCCCCTCTAGGAGGAAGGTTGTGCTTGCTTTGGGTGCGTATTGATCTCAGATTTGTGCAAATTCCGTTGCTTTGTCTTCTCCCTTCTGTCAGGTTTATACTGTGCCACAAATCCTGTCTCTTGGTGCTATGGAAAGGGGAGGGTAAGGCAGTAGGATGTGTAATGCTACTTTTTGTTTCATTTACCAGCACTATATTAATATGGTTTTAGTCAGCACTTGATAGATCTCTGAATCTGGACCAAGACACCACTTCGAGAACTGAGGTCCCCTTAGAAACTCTTGTCTGCATGCTTCAGGTGTACAGCTCGCCTCTTATTATTACATATTGGTTGCTTAGAAATGCCATTTATGGAATTAGAATGTGTCTGTGTAGTTGCTTGTTACCTATTCTCATAATGCTAGTTTTATACTTATGGAAAACAAGACGAAATTTGGATTCATTTCTAATGCTGGTTTTGGCAGTATGTGTCCATGTACATGAAACTATTTATTTATTTATTTTCCAGAATTCTGTTGAAATTCCTTTTGAGGTAACTTAAGGGAAAAAAAATCCAAAACATCACAGATTTTTTTATATAATCACTTATGAAATGGCCTGAGCTGAGGAAGTAAGGAAAAGCTGGAATGCAGTGACATTTGCCATGGTGTGGCACTGCTGGGCTGTACTGGCTACGTGGCCCCATAACATTGAGGTGCTGTCCCATGTCACCTCATAGCAGGTCTCTGGCCTCAAGCGCGTCCCGCTGATGCAGACTTTGACCAGTCCAACAGCGAAAGAGTGGGTTTGTCTGCTGTTGACTTTTGGCTAGTATATACTAGGAATGGAGCTCACCTGAGTGGTTAGGGGAGAATTAAACTTTGCAAAATTGAGAAGCAGTTCAAGTGTGTGCAAGCCACAGGATTCCACTTTTGTCGAAGGAAGCCTCCAGATTCCCCTTTAGAGCATCCAAACATTGGCTGCCACCACTAGCCCTGGCTTCATGCCCCAGACACATGCAGGCTTGCCTTGGCTGGGGCTGGAGGCACAGGGAAAGGGTCTGCTGTTCTGGTGAGCTCCTTGGACAGCGATGCTCAGGAGCCTTGCTAGAGTCGTCACCTTGGCTGCTGCTGGCGTCGAGGAGAGCTGAGAGCTGTGACCGAGAGCTGTGAGCCCAGAAGGCCTGGGCTTTACCTTAGTTTCCTTAAACCTTCAGTCAGACGGCAGTGCTTTCCGCACTTGTGTGAATGCACATTAAAATCTGTGTAACTCGTGTGTAAGGGCGGAATGGTGTGGGCAGCCCTGGTCACCTCCATTTGTCCTTGCTGTACGTGAGTGCTGGAGGAGCGCGAGGCGGAGGGGCTGCCGCAGGCCGTGAGGGCCGGGGCTGCTCAGCGGGGCGCCCTGGGCGCTGTGGGCTCGCACTGCCCGGGCTGCCGGGCGCGCTGTGGAGCTGGGCATGCGGGCGACCACGCGGCAGCGCCGGGGCAGATCCACGGGCAGCGCAGGGAAGGGAGATGTACGTGGCAAATGGGAAGACTAGAAAAGGGAAGGCTGCAAAACTCATTGGGTGGCTGGTGTTGGCAGATGAGGGACGGTAGGAAAGGAGGCTCCTAAATGGATTACGGGCCACATAAATAGGATCAAGTTCTTCCTGTCAATCATAATATTGCAGGAATCAGGCCTGGAAAGGAGCTTGGGGGTGAGGAGTTGCCCGTGTATCCCCTTGGGCCCCACTAGTTTCTGATGAATATTAGGTGCTTCCAGGCAGTCTCCTTTAGTAGAAGGCCCATCCGCCAGCTGTCTCTGCCCTGCTCATTTGCATGGACTTCTAAATAATCCATTTCTGGTGGGGGGAGTTTGTGCATCTGCAGTTGTTGGAGTTGCTTCGTAGGCAGCAGCTGATACTTTCAGCCTGATGCTGGAGGTTTCCTCCCTGTTTTGGAAGAGTGTTGAACGAGGAGGGTTTCTCTCAGCATCGTGAGGGCCGCTGGGTCTGAGGGCAGCCCGTGCCCTGTGCCTGGGTGCAGCAGCCACGTGCCAGCGAGCTCGGAGAAGCCTTCCTGGCAGCTGCCCCTGCTCTGCATAGCAAGAGCCCGCGCTGGCGTATCGCTAACCATACAGCAGGTCCCGTCTCCCTTCACCTGAGGCTCTGATTACCAATTCCAGGCACTTTTCCATCCCTCCCGGAGCAGCTGCTCCCCTCATGGCATTGCTGCCTGCTGCGGTGCCAGCTGGTGTCCGGGCTGGGCCGCCCACAGCGCGACGGGGAGCATGAGAGAGCGGGCTCCTCCGGGCAGCCTGCGGTGGCCGGGGACACCCTGGCTCTTATTAGGCACAGCCTGGCTCCTGTGCCACCCGAACGCAGCCAAAACCAGCACGTGCCCTCGTCTGTCGGGTGCAGCAGAACATTTCCAGCCCCAGAAGCCGTTTTCACTTCAGTAGTAACAGGCTGTCACCTCCCAAGTGCTTTCCTGCTGTTCAGGTCCTCTTAATGCCACAGAACAGGAAAGACAAAAGCAGCTAAGCTAGGTGTAAATCATTCATTTCAATACTGACAGAATCTGATTCTATTTCATCCAGATCCGTTGGTTTCCATTGCTTAATAAATAAATAAAAAGCAAAGTATACATTGCCCATAAAGAAAAGCAGACATAGGATATTTCTGGTTTCTGGAGTCCATGTCTGTAAATTGTAATCTCCTTTCTAGTATAGCTGCCAAAAAGAAAGAAATGTAAATGTCAACTTTAACAAAAAAGGACTATTCAAGTATGTTCAGGAGTCAAAATCTGCAACTCCAGAGTAACTCACCTGCAGTCAAGACTTAGCTGGATTTTCAGTGAAAGCAAAACATGATCCTTTCAGTGTAAAATGAAAGAAAGGGAATTTGGGTTTATTTTTATATTTTTTTGCATCCCGTGTCACTGCACAGTGACCAACATATATACATCCGCTGTGCCACTGGCACAAACCCTGCAACCTCAGTGGCAGTCACAGCAAATATTCGTTTTGTACTAGAAACCAAACCCCGAGAGCCGGTTTGCTCCCCTCGGCTGTGTGGATGTCAGAGAGGAGAGTGCACTGGAAGCGGAGGCCGTGATATGATGTGTTCTCCTGTGCCCATCAGACACTCATCTCCCACCACTCCGTGTGCACGGCAGCAGGGAGGCTTTGGAAGGGGCCAGGAAACTGGTTTTCCTTAAACTGTTCCCTCAGTGAACAAGACTGGGGAAAGATGCATGTGTCTGGGAAATGCTAAATGTGGGTAGGTGTCATTTTAAATTGCTGCTGTTTAGAGTGACACCATGTGTAAAAACAAGCATCTCCTTTATTGTAGGTTTTGCTTGCACATAACATCTGTGAGAAGGGTTGGGAAGCAAGACTGGCAAAAAATGCCTTTCTACCTCTCTGCACAAGTGACAAGGGGCTTCAGGGGCCCTGCTGCTGGGTTTGGTGGCTTCTGGCATTACTCGTGCTGACTGTGGGAGAGGTGCCCAGCTCTGCTTCTTCCTACCAGATAATTTTTATAGTTAAAGAGTGAAGAGTTGACCCTCCTGAAGTAAGAGCAGAGGTAGGTCGGATAGGGATTGTAGTCAAAGGAGTAAGCACTGTAGCCCTGTGCTGGCAGGGCTCTTCTTCCCTGAGGAGGATGATACATACTTCCTTCTTACGCAGCTTGTTATTCTGGTAAATGTTGCTTTGCAGAAATAAAGATGCAGAAATGCCAACTACAGAATAGTTCCTGAGAGCCTGAAGTGGTACAGAAAGCTGAGTAATAAAAGAACCCAAGCATGGTTATTGTTTTTGTGTAACCCACAGATCATAGCCAAAACTTTCAAAGCAGTACTCTGAAAAAGAAGTATGTGATTCTGCTTTCCCCATTTGAAGGAGAAAAATTGGAAGATAACAAATGAAAATCCTTATGAAATAATTTATTAGTGTTTGGAAGCAGGTATTATCTTCACTTCACACATAAAGAATTGAAACAAGAAATAAAGTAGGTGATTTGCCTGAACTAACACAGATAGTCTTGGCAGAGAAAGTTGAATGATATACAGCTATTACAGACTGCGAGTGCAAGTCAGGTAGACTTAACAGAGACTTGATTCTTTTTCATCCACAAAAAAAAAAGGTCTTGCAAGTAAAATTTATGTACCACTGGACACTGTATTAATTTTACAAATGAGTTATCTTACTAATAAAGGATAATGATGTACTCTGTGTTGCCCTCCAGCATAACTCTCAGAGTATTTATGCCTTTCCATTAGTGTGTATCTGGTTAATAAAGTATGAGCATAAAACTCCTTTATAGATCATTTTACATGTGCTTTTAGTACTATTGCAAATATGATGCTGATCCAGACAACTGGATAACAGGAAAAAGACTAGAACAGATTTTGGTAGATTTAGGTAAGACACCTTTCTCTTGGCTTTAGTATAATTCCTTATACCTAAGTGTTTTCCTTTCTACATAGAATGCTGTAAGCTAGGAAATAATGCTTTAGCACACTGCCAGTCAGTATTTGCTTTTTGTGAGTGCAGGGGCATTGCACTAGGTGGGTTTTGACATGGCTTTCTCTTGTGCATTACAGATCTAAATGCATCACAAGCTCAAAAAGACAGTGCAAACTATGGATCCATCCAGCCTCTGCAGGTAGACACGCTGTTGAACCACCATCTGGAGAGCCAGCAGGATGCAGAAAGTGGAGACAGAGCGGAGGAAAATATTGTTTATCTTTGATGATTTATTTTCTAATCTCAGTAGCACTTTGAAATATAACTGTGTTTGGTTTTCTAAATGTATGTAGTTGCTGTCTGTATGACCAAATGGCTTTAAGGATAGTATTTAATATTCAATGCAAAATTTGCCCCATGATAAATATAACAATTAAGTTATTTTGAAGCCTTTTAAAATAATCTTTAATTTATGACATGATGTCAAATGCTTCCCAGGAAGCAATGGGAAGCAGGGGAAACATTACATTTTGGAATTGTAAAGATACCACCAAAAGCTGTGACTGATTTTCTCTGGAGTCTTCTTTTTCAATGGAGATATGAATTTGCTCTCAGATTTCAGAGTATGGCTCATTAACCTTCTAACAATTGTGATATTATACAAAAAGACAGCAAGAAAAGAATGATGGCTATAATCTTTGTTAAAATGCACTATCTACCCTTAACCAGAGGGCTATAGCAGATTGTTTTCCTTGTCACTTGGCTCAGACACTGCTCAGCAGAGGATGCTTTTTATGGCATCAACATTAATTGCTAGCAAGTGTTTGTTCATGTCCCAAGCTTATGACCCTTTTGATGCTATTACCAGTTTCTGTGCAGAGATGCTATAAGTCGGTTCGTTATTGTATTATAACTGCACCTTATTTCAGTAAGTGGCTGTACTTACATTTGCATTAAAATATACCAGATGAAACCTTCTCACTGCTCAAAAGGAAAAAGAGGGGAAAAATTGCATTCTTTTAGTTTAACTGAAACCCATTGAATGTCTGCTCTTTTTCCACATAGGAGCTATCTGCTCTTTTGCTTTCAGGTTCATGAGATCATCAATGTGATAGATAGTAAGAAACCAGGCTTTGTGCTTCGTGCTTCTTGTCTTTCAGAAATCTTTGTATACTTCTATTGAATTGAATAAATATTCTGTGCCTCTCACTGCAATTTTGATGAAATATCAGATCCTCCAAAGAAGTTTGTACGTGGGAGGAACCAGTTTCCTTTCCCCTTGGCTGTGCTTGCTCTTTGCAAGGAGCAGAGGTTTAGATGGTCGGTGTTTGATTTCCTCTGTGGAGCATTCTCTTCCAGGGCCTGGTGTGACCAGCCAGCAGTCTGGAAAGCTTTTTGGCAGGATTCTGAATAGCAGAACCAGCTCCTGCAGTACAACATGTCTCATGCAATGTGTGTTACCCACTGACCAGTGAGAAACTGGAAAAAAAAAAAAACAGTTTGCTCATGCTTGTTCATTCTGCATTTTACTATGCCTTACTTGAAACATCTGGTACTATTTACTGTCAAAACCAAACTGCTGGATGAATGGCTGCTGTCCCAACCTGGTATGGGAATTGTCATGTAAGTACCTTGCAACTAGGAGGGCAAAAGATGATGCTGCCTCTCTCAGTTTTAATTAAGGGGTTGAGAGTCAAAAGCTTTTGGCCCGTATTTCAGCTGTTGTGCAAATTCCTCTGCGATCAGACAGTATCTTATTTTGCTCACCTGTGTTTACAGTAAGACTTTAGGCACCAGAGGAGGGCAAAGGCAGGAAACAGGTGGCCTCTAGATTTAGGTATTTTAATTGTAGAAAATGTTTAAACTATGGGTCAGTATGGTTTCAACAGGTGCTCTTCATAACAAGATGTATTATGCACCCCTGAACTCTGTGCATTATTTAGGCATTTGTTAATACTAGCAGAATTTAAGTGTAGCCCCAGTGTGACATGGCTATGTCAGCAGGCTGCATTTCCAGTCAGTCAGACATATGTTAATGATTCCTGCTCTTATTTTTAAGTAGAAAATACATGAAAAATGTTTTGCCCCCCTTTATTACAAGTAAAGTGAATGTATTTTGCAAGGCCAGTTATATTTATTTATTTTTAATTTTGGTCCCATGCATTGTGTTTTCTTTTTTGGCATGCTTTTCAATGCATACTGTCTCTGAAAGCTCAGAACAGAATTTAGTTATTCATTTTAGTGTCAAAATTTTAAAAAAAATCAGTTACCTTATTGCAAACCTCACCTGCACTGAACTGGATACTCTCATTATTTTTTATTTTTCAACATTCTTCCATGATTTAAGAAAAGGTATTTTTTTCACTGCAAAACCTAGACTTTGCCCAGCCAATCCTGTTAAATGTCCTTGCATAACAGTAAAGCCATCATATTTTATAGCTTTCATAGATTTTTAAGAGAAACTCTAAACAATATTTTTTTCAGAAAATCTCCAAAAATTGTGAAGAAGTGCTAAGGCTTATAGGGGCTGAATCCAGAACTCTAGAGCTGTGCATTCAACCATTTATAGGATGAGGCCAGAATAAAAAAGTTGCTTCCCTTTGCTGTTGTTATAGTGTAAGGTAAACAAAATATTTAGCTACATTTTCTAAAGATTTTTCACAAAGCTTGTCCATGCACAGGTGTAATTTTCGAACAACTAAATTAAATATAGGTTAAGTCTCTAGTAAAACTCCTTGAAGTTAATATTTGTGAAGGTGATTTAAAAAAAAATCTGTTAAGATTTGCTATGGAAGGAGCATGAGTCATTTAACTTAGGGTGCCCTGTGGTCTGCATTAGTTTATATGCCATACATTTAGGCGGCAAATGCAAGTAAGACTCTTCACTGCATCTCGCTCAATTCTGTAGCAGTGTGCTGTAACACCGGTAAAATTATGTTCATGGAGCTGTTCATTCAGAGAAGAACAAGTAGGCTCTGTGATAGTAAATAGCATAGTAAGGATGTGCACTGGTTGCATTTTGCATGCAGTGGAAGCTGCAGATGGAGCAGTTTTCCATGCAATTTTACAGGAGATGGGGAGATATGAGGAGTTCCCAGATACCTGTTAAGGAATCTGCTTTTTGAAGAGACTTCAACACCTTCTCTGTATCCTGCTCCTAGACTATAGGTAGAACAGCACAGGTTGTGGGGCATCAGCACACTGCAGGATGTTGTAGGTCTACTCTGTTATTGAATTGTACCCCTTCACAGGACTTGTTTCTTGAGGTAAATGAATGCATTTGTTGTTTACTTTTCTCTTGCACCTATCTGCATGTAAAAGCATTTCAGGAGTATCTGTTAAGAGTCTCAGTAGTCTTAGTTGCATGGGCACGGGCATGTTAACTGAATCTCCAAAAATGTTTTCCTGTCTCACCTACCACCAGCTTCAGAGGTGAGACTGTGAGACGCTGTGAGATGAGGCTGTGAGGGCCTGAAGGCCGTATTGCACAAAGGCTTCCTTTAACAGCTCAATGTGAAAACGGAGTTTTGCTTTCTTCCCATATAAAGGAACAAGCCCCAGAGTTCTTGCTGGTAGTTATCTCGGATGTTCTCATCAACGCAGCTCTTTGCTGTGAAGAAGTTCATCAGAAAACAGACATTTAGGTTTATACATACTTGGAGATGGCCAACGGTTAACAGGGTCATATAAGAATGTGCAGATATCTTTTGATCATAATGGTAGATGCTCCAGGCAATGCCATCTGGGAATTTCAACATGCTTTAAAGATGTGCAGAACAGTGTTCCTGGCAGCTCTGTCCAGGTCAGGATCCCAAATTCATGGGGAGCTATGTATGTTGCCCACCTTGGCCATGAACTGCGTGGGAGTTTCTTCCCCTTTTCACTGCTTGCTCACGCTAAGATCAGTTCATCAAGAAGCCTCCAGGAGGTTTGAGGCCCCTAGACTTCTTCCCAAACCAGTTGCTGAGTCGTATGTCTCAGTGATGGCACAGCAGACTAAGGTACACAACTCCTCATTCACTTCTTTTGGAATCTGAGGGTTCATCTTGGGACTAGAGCTCTTTTTTTTTCAGGTGTTACCTCGGTTTTCTCATGGCCTTCAGGTGCTATTTCACATTCCTCTATACAAGTTGCTTTCTGACCTTGACTCCCTGCCAGCCTCAGTGCACTTGCAAAGTGCTGAGGTTGAGACTCAAAATAGCCTTGGTAGAAGTAGGAAGAGGAGAAAAGAAACATGAAAAAGGTGTGCCATAGAGAATGCAAGAATACCCTGTGAGATGTTTGCTAAGCACCTGCATTGATCAAGGTGTTCTACTCAAAATATCAGTAATTATTACATTTCTTACTGTTTGTGAGACTGTTAATGAGACCTGCCTAAATGCCATATTTGTGAAACCCACTGCCAGATGCAGAGAGGATGGGATGTTTACAAAGATGACAGCTAAAGCATGCGAGTTGAAACAAAGAATTTCTCTGGAGTGGCTGTTTAACAGACCCAAGGAAGTTTTTCCCATCTGCACTCAGTTAAAACTGCCAAATCGTGCCTAAAGGAGCTGTGCAGAGGTGTGAATCATTTGCTAACCCCAGTTACCACAACTCACTGCAGAATCTGCATGGATAAACTATCTCACAAATGAAGAGTGTTTGTCAAATAGGACATATCCTCTGCTCTCATACATGAATGAAGTGACAGTATGCCTGGATTCCTAGCGTGCAGCCTTTCAAGGAGGTTCAGGTCAGCTGTGAGTCTACTTATACTGGTTTTGACTAGTACAAGGCAAATGCGAAGTAATGTGTTCCTGGAAATAAATATTTTGTTCTGTTCTGCAGGCACACAGTTGTCCTAGTGGCTTTGAGGAACTCATTACACTGAAGGCCAGTTATAAGCTCATCTAACTGAACCAACTATCATCAGAAGAGCACAGTTCAGGTGCTGAGGAACCAGTCGAATGGAAATAGCCTTAGTGGCAATGACCGAGCAGCTGGTAGCCGTTCTCATCCTCTGAGATTTTCCCGCAGGTTTTGGTACTGTTGACTAGTATCTTATATGGGTGAGGAACAAAGTTTCTGGGTGATGTGCTCAAATCATCCATTCCAGAACATTAGTGGAGGTAACATTGCCCTTACCCTGTTGTTGCTGTCCCTTACAGAGTCTCGTGCTTTGTACAGTTACTAGCTGAATAGACAAGGTGGCATGGATTCTGATTCTGGAGCAGTATCTAAATAGTTTGTGAATAAAAACTGGACAGTGGTAATGCTGCAAGCGTAGGAAGGGCTTTGAGGATCTGAAGCTAAGGTGTGGCCTTCTTTGAAGCTCACATCAAATCAATCACTTGCTTTGAGATCTGGGAGTGCTTTGAGCTGCCCTTTGGACAGAAAAAAACCTTGCACATAGCTGTCTCTGTGTAAAGTTCTCTTCTGTCTCTAGATAGTTTGAAGATTTGGTCCTGCTCTGGAAATGGTTTCAGTTATCCTTCATTTGATACTCAGACTACATTCATGTAAAATGTCTAAACAGTAAGTCATGAGATTGTAGAAAACTCCTATCTACTGTCAAATGCTGTGGCACATCTCTTAACCAATGCAATGGTTAATCTGCTAAAGCTAATCTGCATGTCAAATCTGCCTTTCAATAGGAGGGCTGATCATGATCATTTTCTTTAATTTTGTTTAAGTCCTCAGAAGGTATCTAAAACTCCAGGACAGAGATCTTGCATTGATATTTTTCTAAATCTGGCACAGATTTTTTTAACAGAAAAGTGAAACCCACTGGTGTAGGAGGCGAAGCTTGCTTAAGATCAGTCTTTGAATATGGGGAGTGCAGTGCCTGATAAACTGATGGTGCTTCTTCATGTTCAAGGAGAATTAGGAGTCCTGGTTCCTTTGGCTGGCCCTAACAGGAACAGTGGATGTGTAGCCAAAGGTTCCAGCTTTGGAATTCTCAGAGAACTAGCAGTAGGAAAATGCTGGAAATTTGATGATCCAAAAATGTAGCTGTGGGAGGAACATGCCATTTGGTGGTGTTGAGGCCAGTATCACCAGGCCATGCTGGACCCCAATGGCAAACCCAACACTGCTTCATCTCCCAGCGGAGAGGAGAGGCCCTGAAGCAGCCAGAGTCACTCTGCCTGCCCAGTCCTTCTGGCTCTCATCCCACAGGTATGGATCTTGAGGCTGAATGGTTGTGTGCAGGTTTGAAAGGTAGGAGACCACTCTTGGTATGTAGTACTGAGTGTGCTAAAAGAGTATCTCACAATATGAAATAATTATTGAAAATGGTAGAAATCATCAGTTATTTTACTGGACGTCACAGTAGTACATTTCAATTTCCATTGTAATTCCAGGTGCTGTCATTCCAGTTATTGTATTCTGAAAGATCAGGATAACAGTTTTAAAAGGCAGTGTGTCAACACTGTCCAAAACCACCAAAAAAAAGAGGGAGCAGTTTATTTGTAAGGTGTTAGTCACTTCCGCTCCTCTCATGGTAGGTCTACACTGAAGTTTCACAAATTAAAGAGCCTATGAGATTGTAAAAATACATCTAGAATAGTCTAAAAATGCATAACAGCACATGCTTTACAGATACTAACATCAAAATACTCTTTCTTATGGGAAATTTGGAGATCACAACATCTGAGGAGCTGAATTTCCCCAGAATGCAGGCCTTCCATCTATAATTTCAATTAAATGTAACTCAATTAGTGAGCACCATTTAATTTCCCGATTGCCTTCTGATAAGCAGAAACATTTCCCTAAACGTTGCTCAGATGTTTCCAACCTATTATTTCTGCTACGTCTGTCAGCGATTTTGGGGTAATTACAGAGATGGGCCTGAACATAAAAGAGATCTGAAGGCCTTCGAATATTTGGAACATGCAGACTTGCATCTAAACTTTGAAGACTCAAAGACAAAATGCTCTAGTTGAGTGAAATGTTTTTCAAACGTGAATATTAAACTGCCAGATAAAGTGGTATGGATTCAGATAGTTGGAAGAAATAAGCATCACAAGAAACAGTGGCAGTAGCTTCTTGTACAGTGCCCAGAGGATTATTGATGAACAAAACTGTACAAGAATTTGATGAAATTCCTTTATCATCACAACAATTTGTTATTATTATTGGTGTTTTTTTTTTCTTGGTTTAATATATAATTAAGCTACTGTGTAGCTCTAACCTAAACTAGTGCTGAAAGTGAAGTCGAATATGCTGGACGGGTTTTAATAAAGCCTGGACATTCACGCACTGGTAGTAAGAAGGATCATTGCTTTCCATGGAAAGCCATTTCTGATGGGCAGGGGACTGTACGCTGGAGTGGACTGAGGGCGCAATCCCCCTGCCCCGTCTGGCCAGAACCCCCTGATCGCTCTTGAAGGAGCCCAGGCTCGTGCCCAGGCCCTCTGCGGTGCTGGGAACATTGCTGCTGTGCAAGCCCCAAGCACGTGGGCCTTTCCCATGGGAATCTTGCTTGCAGCTGGGCAGTGGGCGCTGCATGGCCACAGCAAGTCCTCAGTGCTGCTGGAGAGGTTTCTCCTGCAGCACAGAGTAGCTGTGTGCTACACAGGTCGCACAAGCAAGTTTTCATGTATTTTTGATGATTGATGTGCTGTCATCTCACTACTGTTGAAAGACGTTCGACAAGGATATGCAGTAGTGAAACACCTTCAGATATGTAACATCTCTGTGAAAGTTCAAAATTCATTTCAATTTTTATAAAGCAACAGAGGTCAAGAATGTTTATAATAACTAACAACATGTGTGTTGCTTAATCTTCAAAGAAGGTTTTACCTTTAAAGAGCCGTAATTTATTCAGTAAATATTGTTTCCCTTACTTCAAAAGGAGGCAATAATTAGATTATCCCTGAACTCAAAGATTAACATTTAATTCATACATACCTTCAGAGAAACATAGTTTTCTGAGTACAATAGCAAGATCATTCTTTCCAAAATTGGACACATGCTCTCAGTGTTTAACATTGTCTTTCCCCGGAGTGTTAAACTGCACAGTGGTTTAGGAGACGTAAGCGCGCAGTGGCTCTCCGTGCCACCATCCCCTCCATCCCCTTGTCCCTGGTGCAGGGGCTGGGCTGTGTTGGGTTGCTCTGGGCTCTCAGGACCACGCACCGGGGTAAAGGACAAGGTTTTATTGTTGTAAAGTAGCAGAGGGGACACAGATGAAAGCTGGTGAGGGGGCTTCTCTTGCCAAACCAACCCCTAAATTGTGCAGCTTTCCTCTTAGCCCTAATGGTCAGCATTGCTCGAGCCAATGTTAACACTTAGATAATGGGGATTGCACCTTCCTTAAACATGTGCCTGGAGATGACACTGATAAAGAGGATACCAGGACTAGAAAGAGAGAGAAAATGCACCACAGAAAGTCCTTTTTTGCCACTGATATTTTCATACAGTAATTGCTTTTCTGAACTGAGTTGCAGGAATAGCATGGAAAAATATTCCTATTCATTCTCTGAAGCCCAAGCACTTCTTTCAAATGTACACAAATGGGGTGGGCATTTTTCACTGCTATTGAGAAAGCACATGTCTGCTGTAGTGTCTCTTAGCTGAGCATCATTATACAGGATAATGAGGGGAGGCAGAAGGAGGGTCAAGCGGAGCACGGGCTCGTTCTGCTCCCGTCGGCACTGACATTACTGGGATAGCGCAGAAGAGACGCTATGGCTATAATTTGAATAAAATATGTAATGTGAGATTAACCATTGAATATGCCAGGTCAGCGGAGGCTGGTGAGCATCGTTGCCATGGTGATCGCGTGACGGTTGGATTAATTAAGGCTCAGCAGATGCCGAGAAGTGTGCGGTGTCATTTAGCTCTCTGCTTGTCATTAACGTGTGTGCGCATGGGCGAGAAACAAAGGAACAGAAATTACCCGGCGTGTTTTTATGTATGAAAAAAAGAACTAAAAAGGATTATCGAAATCAGTCTTCTTGGGTCATCCCATGTCCCATGAAAATGCCTGGGACAGAGGCACCGGCTGACCTCCATGTCCCTGCTGCATCAGGGAACTGAGAAGAGCTGAGAAGCAGAGGAGGATTAGAGTGGCATTTTCAGCCTAAAAAGCTCAAACATATCACATATATAAATGCACTTTTATATATACACTTTTATGCAGCTTAAAAGAGAGGAAGAAGCTTATACTTATGTGTACACATGTAAAGTTTATGGATCCTTGCTGTTTCAGTGGAGCCTAGAAATCCTCCTGAGTTCAAAGGAAGCACCAAGAGACCCTGCAAAGTCCTCGTCCTCCTGCTACACACACAGGGCAGGGGCCTGCAGCTTCACCCCACTGCCACAGTGGAGTTTTTGAGGTTTTTAGGACAGCATTAAGTGTCTCCTCTTTGCCTACCAGGTCCCAAATGCATTTTTGATGTTTCTGGGAAGGTTATTTAAGAATAAGGAACTGCTCAAAAGGAGCAGCCACCTCTGGAGAAGGGGAGTGAGCATGGTGGAGGTGTCTGTTACCCCTGCCAGAGGAGCGTGCTCAGGCCTTGCGGGTCTCAAAGCCCCAGCCAAAAGTAAGAGAGTGGTGAAAACGTCAAAAAACGCTACCTGGAACTGGTTATTCAACCCTTTAGGAAGTGGGAACAGAGCACTTGAGAACAGCCCTGGCTGTGAATACCTGGTTGTGTTGGGATTGCACCTGCTGGAAAGGGTAATGCAAAAAATGGCTCACAATGTTTCCTAAGTGTATTTTTTTTAAAATGGCTACTCAAGATTGCAGACATTTACTATAGAGAAAGCAAGTTTTTTTGCAATATTTCCAATGGAAATTTTTCAAAAGACTAGGAGATCTGTGTGAGAGGGAGCAAGGATCTAGGAGTTCAGGATAAGAAAATGTGTTATTGCGATTCAGTTTTAAGACACAATCGGGCACTTTTATCTAAAGAGGTATAGAGTAATAGCAAGGATATTAACATTCTGAAAGCTATCAAGTAAATTCTTTTTACATAATTCTCATAATTCTCATCTTGGATACTAGTAAAAAAAAGAACTTCTAATCTGTTCTGGCAAAATTTCATACCTAAGTCTAGTCTACTGCTCGTATAATAATCAAGTAATTGAAATATGTATTTTTAAAACAGAATTATTTGTAGCCTAATACTGAATTATTTGTATGACTAAGGAATGAAAAGAGATGTATTGTTTTTTTCCAGATTGTGAAAAATAACAGTCTGTGTAATAAACGCTGAAAAATGTCTGTTTTCCAGGTGCTCCGTCCTCTCTTTCTCTCTCCAATTTGCCTGCTAAATCTGTTGCATTTTCCTCCCCTTTATTAATATTCAAGGATTATCTCAGATACTCTTCTGGGAAATGTGCCTTCCTTAGGGTTATGGAAATAATTAGAAGAGATTACAGCCTGCTTTTTGAATGAGTCTAGATTTATTTCTGTTTTTCTGTTGCTAATGAGAGGATTGCTTGTTTTCTACTTTGGATTAGAAAACTTTTTTTTTTTTTCAGAAAGAATAGCAGAGTCTAATCCACAACTTGAAAAAATAAATCTTGAGAAAAGGTTCAAAAATTCACAGAAATAGCCAAATGGTTTTGATGAAATGAATATGCTAGAATTAAACATACATCACCTTCTAAATAAAACAGAGTCTAAAATAACCCAGAGGAATTGATTCAGGTATCATGCCATGAGAAAAGGTCAGAAATGCAATGAGCCATCTAAGAGAAGTCTCCCCAGATCAGTGATGAAATTCCAGTGAGTTCAGCTCAACTAATATTACTCTTATTTCTGTTCCAATCCTGCACTTTTAGGTAAATGAGACCTGTACTATTTCTTTAAGTAAGTGTAGGCTTGTCCACATTTGTTGTCTGAACACATGAAATGCTTTCCTCAAGAGCATGTGAAGAGTATGAAGTATAAGTAGTTTCTGAACATATGTATTTAGTTTCCAGCTGCTTGATTTCAAAGGCAATCTACATGCTTTCCTAGTTTTAGATAGGTGCCCAAAAGCCTTTTGGCCCAAGGCACCTTCTTCTTGACTCTGCAGATTCCTGTGTTGTTGCCTGATCTTATAGTTTGCCACCTTTTTCTGTGAAGGATTTTCTGTTTGTTTGTTTTCCTTACTAACACACAGCAAAATGTCACTATATTTTTGCATGATTCTCTTGTTAACCTTACCACACTTCCTCACTAGATCGTCTTCACTGCATACCATTCTTCCATCATAAGTTTCATATTCATCTCTTTTTTTTTTTTGTTTGTTTGTTTTTTTTGAGGTCCTTAATTGTATGTCATCACTAGTGAGGTCTCAGATAACTCTTGAAATGAACTTGTGCATCTAAAAATTATTGGAATATGCCTCCTCTGACCAATGCTGTACAAAAAGGTATATACAAGCTAGGTATGAATAAACTAGCTTGGACAGCAGGCAGAATTGAGTTGTGACAGCCTCAAGCTCTGCATGTGCTAAACTCGGCAAAAAAAATGACTTGTAGCATGGTGTGCATCTGTCTCTAAACCCTTTCTGGTATCCAGGCTAACTTGCTGAAATTGAGCTTGCATACTGTTGAACAGATTTGTATCTTCCATGTCGAAAAGCCCAGGAGCTTTCTCAGGAGCTGTTTGGTGCTAACACTTTATTGCATAGGCAGGAACAGGCATTTGTGTTCTGTGTTTATGCCTTAATTTCTTTTCTTAGTGACTTGTTAACAATATTACTTGACTTCAGCAAGATATAGTCTCTTGATCTCTTATAACTAAACAGAGAGATAAGGTCTGGCTGAGCAAATTACAGGTGTTTTCAGGTGAATTTAGGTAATAAAGTGGCTAGACCTTTATGCTTGAAGGGTAGTGCTCAGCGGTTCAAGAGTGCTCTTTCTTTAAGACTGCTGCTGGGGCTGATACTGGTCCATATCTTCCTCAGTGACCTACAAGATGTGGCATAATTCAGTTCACAAGTGGCACCAAACACAGCGAAATGGTGAGGATTGCTGGATTGCTACAACTCAGGGAGACTGCTGCCAGGTAGAGGGAAGGGCCAGGAGAAACCTCAAGGGAGTTCCACAAAGACACATGCAAAGTCTTGCGCCTGGGACAGAGTAACCCTATATGATGCTGCAGGGTTGTGTTAGCCCTGTTTTGAGCACAGTGTGGGACTAGGCACCTCCTAAATGATTCTCTGATTTTGTGAGAAATGCTGTTGCATTTATTCTGGCCTATCTTCTATCCTATCCTATAAAAGCTTTATTGTCTGCACTGTGCTACCAGTGCTTTGACATTTCTTCTGGGTTTTATAGACTCCTTTTTCTTGACTCTGCCTTATAAAGCATATAGCATGTTATTGCTTTGAACTGTATCTAACAGACATATACCACTGACTAGAAAATTTTCCCCTCTTATTTCAGTTTCCATCCTACACAATTACATGCAGTATTTTCTATCAACACAGTTCTAGTGGTCCCTGCTCTCTACCCTAGATTCTCTTTTGCACTCACTGTTCTCTGTAGAAGATCATGTGTACCTTAAGAAGAACATCAAAACGAGTTTTGCTTTTGGATTATTTGTTTTGTTTCATCTTCAGTTCAGCTAATATTCTGCAGGAGGTAGATTCAGAAGATGGGCTGGGATATTTTTTCTTAGAATATTCTTCTTGGACTGAAAACATAAGTTTTGGCTTCAAATACTGTCTAGAAATAATACCTAAGGCAACTGAGGATATGACAAACATCAGTCCACGTCGTGTCATTTGTTTATCAAAGCTATAGAATAAAATCTGTAGATAGTCTAGAATTTGCTGCTGAAAGCCTGTGATCTTAGTAGGTATTTTTACATGCAAATCTATGTTACATACTCAAAGCAATTTGTGTCTCTTTTCTACCATTTAAAACTTACTAATTACACTTAAAATGTAGAGGATTGCATTTCAAGTTCTTTCACTTGCACTGATGAGTAGTTTGAGGTTCCTGTTTTTTTTTTTTTTTTAAGCCTGTTCAGAAACTTATTGAAAGGAAAGGAAAGGCTTCTCCTGACTTCAATGGGCCCAGGACAAATCCCATCACAAGCACTTGGGAAAGAGGCCAGGCAGACACACGGGTGCTCCTGTGTTTCTCCGGGACAGCAGGACTCGACACACAAGCGCCATCGCCAGAGCACGTGGCGTGTGAGCAGTGGGGCAGCGGAGAGGAAGGGTGGCCTGCCCTTTCGCTCGCTGCCTTTGGCGCCTGGACAGAATGAACGTCATGGCGAGTTGTGAGATACCTCCTGGGGAGAGGTTTTGCAGATGCGCTCTGCTTAATGTGCTCTGTGCACATGGGCATGGCAGAGGCTGCTAAGGACCTAATGCCATGGAGGAGGTAATGAGCTTTCTGACAGACTGAGAGCAATTAGTAAAATTTCTTTGAAAATCCAGCTACTTCTGATATCCTCTGGTAGGAAGGGCAGGATGTCAGGGCTGCAGTGATTTCAGATCATATATTATTTGATATTTTCAATATGTTTTTTTTCTCATTAATCATGAAAGTTGTTTATTTCAGCCCTGCTAAAGGAAAGAGCAAAGGCTGAGGGAGGCACGTCTGGCGTCTGTCACATCTGAGGATGATGTACCCATTTGTTCAGTTTCTTAAATGTCACTGCTTCCTTTGATATTCTGCTATCAGGATCTGAGTGACTTTCACTGTTGACAGCTGGAGAAAAAAATGTTAGAAAACAAAAGCAAATGGCAAACTTTGAAGATGGGAGTCTGGCCAACATAGTTTCTTGACTCTCTCCCTGCAGTTCAAGGGGGCTAAAGATGTGATCATCACATGAGAAAGATGGGAAACTGCTTTAGCATTCAGGTCTTGTAGCATGGTCTCATCCCCACCAGGGGATATACAGAGATATGAGGCAGCTCAGCTTTCTGTCTCTCTGCGGCCCCGACACGGGCCTTTAGGTTGTGGCCATTCATGGTGTGACCATTCTCACCACCACTGCTTGCAGCCCGCGGGAGTGGGAACATCAATCCACCTCACATTAAAATATTGCCCAGATATCTTGCTGCAGAGCTGAATGGATGAACCTGCAGGACAAAGAGGGGGTAGTTTCCATTTCACAGGTGGGAGCTGAGGAGATGGTGTGTACTAAGCCAAGCACTGACAAAGTTTTCAGCAGCACCCATGGCTGGCGTCAGAGGGCAGATCATAGTCTCTGCAGGGCTGTCCAGACAATGCTTCCCATGCACCAAGGCCATGGATGCTGGATGCTGGAAGGGCCCAGCAAAGTTGTAATGGAGTAGCCAAGGCCACCACAGGGCTCATAGCCAGAAATGCTTCTGGCATTTGTTTGCTCTTTGGATTCCCCGCCTCCCTCCTATCTGCCTAATCTGTCTGTATTTTTGGCTTGTCAGATTGTAGTAATTTTGCAGGCAGCCAAGAGAAAAGATATGCTTAGGAAAGCAGTGAATTCAAAGTCCAGGCTAAGGAGGCACAGCTGCATTATTTCGCAAAAGCAGGTGCATTTTACTTGTGTAGAGGGAATACATGCAAATAAAACAAACAAGAAATGCAGAAAAAAAGTCTTGCAGCCAACATCAGGCCTTCTGTACCTCCACCAACTGTAAGAGGTTTTAACATGTAACTTGCAGAAGAGAGCTGACACTTCTGACCATCGTATGCACATTTCTGCTAATTCACACCAACATTGTAACGAGGTCTGCTGGTCCTGTTGGCTGAGTGGGGACATCAGACTTCATATGCATTGCTTATTGTGTCTAGCCGTCTCTAAACACATTCGTATTTCCTTAACTAAACATATTTCACAACTCTGGTACCAGACCCTTGGTTGTGCTGCTGTCAACTTGATGTTGTATCTTTGACCTCAAAGAATTAATGCTCATCTACATCTCTGGAGTTGAAAGTAAGATTTTTGTCCCACTAATTTGCCCTTTCTCAAACTACATCCTGACACCTCATGTAAGAGGCATGAAATAGCAGACTGTATCTTAATCACCCATGCTGCCCTGCCTCAGCAGGACGTCGCATGGGGAATTTGTCTCAGGTTGGGGAAAAAATTTAATGATAATTGTTTCTGTTTCAGCAGTTCTTAGTTTTGTTGCCTTTGAACTGTGTCTGGAAACAAATACCTTTCTTCTTTATTTTCCTCTTGGGACTGTCAGTAGATCTGCTTTCAGGTGGTTTAATGAGAAACAAGCCTCTGTCGACAATTTTTAAGGAACGTGATTAATTGCTCGAGTTCAGGTCTGCAGTGTGACTCCATCTAATATCTGCAAAAGCAGAACTCAGGGGCAGGACTGTGTCCTTTTCTCAGCAGCAGGACTATTCTAGAAGGCAAAGAAAAAAAAAGCGGGGGCTTGGAGGCACAGTCACCCAAACCAGAGGGCACTGGGCCATGACTCTGCAAGCAAGCAGTTACTGCCGCGCTCGGGGCTGATCTGCACAATCGTCTTTTCAAGATTTGCTGCCTGGGTGTTACTTTTCCTTTCTGACTTACAGCTGTAGCTTCATTTTTTTTTTAATGTCTGGAGGAGGCCATGCCAAGTGCGCGAAGGTTGCTCCGCGGCCGTCTAGTCACGAGGAAGTGCAAAGCAGCTTGGAAGTCCTGCGTGAGCAGAGAGGATGGGGGTTGCCCCTTTGGCTCTGCCAGCTCAGCCAAAAGGCACAAGGGGAGGCTCACATCCGAAGAGGGATGTGGGAACAACCTGGCCAAGGGAGAAAAAATTGTGAAAGGAAAGAAAAACAGCTCATGGTGTTCTTAGGCAGAGCATGGAGGGAGAAGGATCGCAAGAAGCAAAAGTTGCCTTGTGACAAGAAGGTGGGCTCAGAAACTGGAGGACGACTGCGGGGTTTCCTTTGTGTTGAAGCTGGGGGTGCCCCAGCAGCGGTGCCTGTGTCTGGCTGCCTGAGCACCTCCGCGGCGGCTCTGCGGGAGCAACCTGGAGTGCTGGGGCTGACTCGTGCCGGGGCCAGGCTGATGCTTTACAGGCTGTATTTCTGGTTAGGCTGTAGCGTTATTTCTGTTCAGTAAAGTAGATTTTGGCACAACCCCACGAACAAATGCAATTAGAGAGGGAAAACAAACAAACAAAAGGCTCCAGTTTGCCCTCCACACTGTCTCACACATGAGACTAAAAAAAACCTGTAAAATACAAACTGTAACTTAATGAAGGATGTATTTTCTGCTACTCTTGTTTTATTGATCCATTATTTTCTTGATATTCCTGTGATGGGAGATATACTGGGAGAGTGTGAAGAAGAGTCCTTGATTCTTGCAGGAGTTCTCTCCCCTATGAATTAACCCTGCTAAAAATAGCTAAGTCTTCCTTCTCCCTATACCAGAAGCTAAGACAGATGTGCTGGAATGTATTGGCATGCTTGAACATTTTTCTGACCCATTTCCTTGCAGTGTGCATCCTGCCCAACACCTCTGCATTGCACTCTTTTCTTTCCACCTGTGTTTGCTCTCATTAAATCTATTTATCAATTTTCCCCTCCTGTGGCAATATGGCTTCGTGCTGATACATAACTGCTGTTCTAGAAAGCTTCTAGTTGGTTATGATGTTCCTGGGCTGAAACTGTGGTCTGCAGATTGTCAGCAGAAATTTTGCCGCTCATTTCCAAGGAGACAAATTCCAGGCTACTGCCTGAAAGGAAATACTAAAGCCGTGGGCCGGGTCCGGCCGGGTCCGCTCCGGGGAGCGGAGTTCAGTGCCCGCCGCGTAGCCAAGCGGGGACGCAGGTGCCCTCGCAGCACGGCTGGGGAGACGGGGCAGAGGTGCAGCAGCCCTTCCCAAGCAGGAGGAACTCCCTAAAGAGGCAGATGGATCAAAAATGGGTAATGCCACTTGGGAAAATGAGAGATCTGTTTGGAATAAAACCTCTGTTTGTCCCCCACAGGCTGCAGCTGCACAGATATGGTGTTTAATAAACAACAAAATCATTTTGGCCAACCTGAGTTATGCAAGAAGGCTCCAGAAGTGCTACTGAAGGCAACATTTTCTCTGTCCCTGTAGGTACTTGCATGCATAGAAAAGCATGGGCTGTTGGGAGCAAGAGCAAGGGCAAAGACCTGATATGAAATGAGTAGGAAAGAAAAAGGCTAGTAATGGTTCTGAGGGAGAGACACAGCCAAAACATTGGGGCCCTCAGGATTCCCAGATTAACTGAACCTGGTGTAACCATGCCATGTTATTATTTTTTTTTTAAATTAAAAGATATATTGCTAATGCTATTAAAACAGCCATCAGGTTGTTTGGAACCAGATATAGAGTTTGCTTCATCTACAGGATATTCATTAGGATTTAGGCTATCACTGGCGAGTTTTCTCCTCTATCATATAAAGTCATTTATGCTTTTGGGAAGAGTGAGCTCTGGCTGTAAAATATGTCAAATCAGATCAGTGAGGCTTTACATTAATTCTCTTCTTTCTTTGCTTATGGGCTACACAAAGCCAAAAATATCAGATCCATGAATATATATGTTATTTCTGTATGAATTATATCCCCTGTAAATGCTATGGCATGCTTGTGAAGCTTTGATTACTCATCCCACCCCGAGCTGAGAAACTGCTGATCCCTTCAGAAAAAAAAAGGGGAAGACTTTGAAGTCTACCAACATTGGCATGTTGCAGAGTGAACAAACCCGAAGGAGAGGCACCAGTCCCCTCTCGTGATTGAGTGGAAGGCTGGTGTGTTCCTCTGCATTTTTCTTTCCTCAGAAGACGTCAGTTGCTCTCTAGCAGCTTGTCTGGCACTGCCAAGTAAACACAGACCTGCCATGCGCCCCTCAGACTGTGCCTGTCACTTCCCAGAGTCTTGTCCTGTCTTCACGCACTTAGACCAGGAAATCAGCAAAATGCAGCACAGATGAGCTGCAAACCTGTAAGGGCAGATCTGCAACCAGTGGGAACTGGCATTTCTCCAATATAATGGAGACAGAAGTTACACTGATTTATACCGTTTGAGACTCTAGCCCAAGGTGATGGCATGTTCCCCTTCTGACTTCAATAGTAGTAAGGGCTGGTGTCGGGAGCAAGGATTTCTTCCTCCAAAGGAATAACACAGCTGTACAGTGCACTTCAAGTGAGAGAAGACCAAAAGCTGCTTCAACAACAGTAGTTAGATTTAAGCAATATGCACACCTTTAATGTTCCTAAGAGCTGGGTTTCAGATGTGTTAGTGCATTTTTTTTTTGTCTGATGCCAAGAAAACAGATGTGTGAGTTGTTTCCTAATAGCCATGGGCAGCATCTCCCAAAACTGGGTGCCTGCCTAGGCGTGTGATGGAGAGGGGTAGGAATTTGTATGGGCACAGGCTCTCCTTGTGGTGAGGCAAATTGAGCTTAGTGAAGCCCATGAGTATCAAATACCAAGCACCCAAGATGTCCCAATTATAAAAACACAGCACCTTGAAAAACAGTTGACAAGCTCTTAGAAAGCTTTTCAACTTTGGAAGAAAAAGTAGCATTACAGGCCTCAGAAAGAGAATTTCATCGTGCCAAATTAGGGGTGTATTGTGGACTTTCTGTTTTGGGATTAAACTGCAGCTAAATCTCTTGCAGAGACAATGAGACTCAGTGTGCTCAGCTGTTCTAAGCAATCCAAGTAGCAATGCTAAAAATAAGCAACCAGTCTCTGCAGGTTATTCTGTGTTTTGTAATTGCCATGAAAGCAATGCAAGAGTATCTGATGGTACCGTCTGCTGGCACAGAGCTGCCCAAAGAAAGTATGCACAGAACAAATTACTTTGCAGTCCATTAAACTATTTTTTTTCATTTTAAGAAAATGTTTGAATGCTAATGATGGAACCAGAATGTCTTTCCCTGTTTCCTATGTCATTTGTAGTCCCCTAACTACTCGGTGAGTGAAAGGTGAGTGTGTCTTTCCGGGGATGCTCTTTCAGCCTCATCCTCATTCTGCAGGACCCTATAAAGCGCTGCTGTTGACTGCCTTCTTGCTTCTCCCTGCGTCTTAACTCTGGGCAATCCTATGCACTCACATCACTCAATGCTATCAGCTCTGTGGATTCTTCAAGAGCTACAGCTGTGCTTCACTACCTCCCTCTGTCCAAACTGCAGGTTCACCTCCTCCAGCTGCCAGCCTAGGAGATCCTAACCTCCCTCCTGTCAGTAGTAAAAGTTATTATGTAAATGCCATTTAAAAGACAAGTGACAAAGGCAGGCTAAGGAGCTGCCCCCTTGCTATAACTAGAGTAATGCTGTGGCCTTTTAGGCAAAGATGCTGCAACAGTCTGGGGAACCCCTTTGTACAGTTGATGGATTCAGGCAGATAACCTGACATTTTTTTGCCATGAATGAAATATTATGCACTCCTGGACAAAGAGATAGAGACCAAGAGAAACAAAGTGAAAAAAAAAAATGTCCTTGGTAGAGACACATGAAGCTATGGACAGAGGAAGAAGTATAGCTTGTGAGTATTTGACAGATTGGTATATTTGTCACTCAAGGTGGGAAAAGGCAGTCTGGTGGGTTCTCTCTGTGCAGAGGGTAGCTGGGCTGAGGGTTTTTGCATGTGAAGAGTGTGTTGTTTTTTCCAGTAACATCTCTAACCTGTCTTGCTTTATTCTGGAAGTAAGAACAACAGCATCTGTATCCAGTCTCTGCAAAATCCATTTATGTGTCTGCCTTATGTTGTCCTGGGCTTTGTGGAGATACAGGTGAAAGCCTCGGGAGTGAGGACTGGATTGAGAAACAGGAAGCAAGAAGGGAGATTCTGCTGCTAAAAGGTGGGTTTCTGGGCCCCTGGGAACGAGCAGCTAGATTTCCTTGCCGATGGCTTGTGGTCAGCAGGGACATTTGGGCAGACGCCACCACAGCTGCACCATTCCTCGCAAAGCTGATTCATTACCAACCTCAGTTATGAAAGTGGCTGCTTCAAGTGGATGCCCGGCTTCCTCCCTGTCTAAATAAGCAAATTGGCACTTAAAAGTGATTGTAACCACTTGGGCTCATGTGCTGCCACACCATTGTGTGTCCAGCTGCAGATCAATGTGTTTGCGTCAAGTGGCCACTTGTTAAAAAACAGACCATGCGGCTGTGCAGCAGCTGTCATTGCTTAGTGGGATTTTGTACCAGAGGGAGATCAAAAAGCAACACTCACGGAGGAGAGAGGTGGAAGTGGCACCAGCAGCCTCTGTGCTTTGCTGTCCCTTCCTCGCAGGACTGTCTCCTCAGAGCTGCCACGTCAGTGTGGGGGCTCTACAAAGGTGACCTCCTGTGTTTTTCCTATACACCTGATAGCCCTGCAGATGCTTCTTAGAGCCCTGCACTGACTGCTCTGCTGAGGCTTTTTCACCCTGGCCCTCTTCCCCCTGCTCCTCCTCATGTCCCGCAGGCAAGGCTGAGCACCCCCAGTCCATCCCACCAAGGCCTCTCCTGCCCACTGTTTTTTCTAGCTTCTGTTTCTTCTTTCTTTCTGCCCTGCAAAGGCACCGTACTGGGGCCCAGGTGTCATCACGAACTAAGCCCAGACATCCACGGGTGGGCTGAGGGAGCAGCGCTGAGTCCAGGGGTCAGGCAGCCGGCCTGGGGCAGTGCTTCTGCCCAGCGCCGATGCATCAGGGAAAACAGGGATGCCTTGGAGAAAACTTTCCAGTGAATAATAGTTTTGATTAATCACAGAGATAACACCCCAATGGATTTTACCATTTTATTTCTGTAAAATAATAATTTAATTGGGAAACCTGTAATAGTAATCAGAGATTTTTTTCAGTGTCCTTTGCTAGATTTTTGTCTGGAAACTTTTCATCCTTTCTAAGGAGGATGCTTTCTTTTGGATCATAATTTACATGTATCTCTTAAAAGCACTGCCAAGCCCTTGTTTAGAGAGCAGGGGCTTATTTTTTCCAATGATGTGCTTCATCAACACATTTCTGTTCCCATACATCATTTTTGAAATCTTCCCTCATCAAATTACCACAGCTCTAGGGGTCCGGAAGAAATGAGAGCAATCACTCATTGTAATTAAATGTTTCATATTTTATTAGACACTGCATGCAATATGCAATATGCAGTGTGGAGGACTGATAGGGAGCGCTCCATATCATTAGATGTCTCTCACCCACACATGATTCAATCAGTCAGGACAGAGATTTATTTCCCTCCAACACTCTTGTGTTGTAACGACTGTATTTGGGGTTCATGGAAAGGCTTCGTGGCCTGAACTAGCAGGCGCAGCTTCCCTGATGGCCAAGGTGAGGGATGATAGCTACTAGCTGTTTTTGCTACTAGAGACGGTGTTTCTACCTCTTGCTGCCATGCTGGAGTCAATAAAAAAGGCACCTCAGGAGAGGCTCATGGGCACACTGGGACCTTGGGTGCTGCCAGCTCCCTCCTTCAGACCTTTGAACTGCCCGGAGGGATTGTTTTTTCCTACTCCAATCTGTATGAGTTTCAATAAGTTGTCAATAAGTAAAGAGTCTGGCTTTAAATCATATCACTGGAAGGTCAGTAGTTTGAGATTTTGTGGTCTCAGCTTTCAAAAGCTGAGGTGACTTTAGTAGATTTATGGGGTTACTTTGGATGGCATTTTTCTTTTCTAGGACATAAATAATTGAGAGGTCTGAAAGAACTAGCTCTAAAATAAACTAAAAAAGTGACCACAAGAAGCAACTCAGAAAGGAAGGAGAGTGAGCAGTGGTAGCTATAAAGCAGCCATTGCCTCATCTCCTATGTTTGTCTTGAAGGATTTGAACAGGAGTTGCTAGGAAATGATGCTGTTGATCCAGAGGGAACGAGGCTCTTTCTTACATTTCCTTATCTCCTTGGATGTGTTCTTTGATTTCCAGATGTATTTCTCCTCATTCCCTGGGTAGAAAGTAAAAATGAAGCATTGTTAAAGCCATGTGAAATATATTTATTGAAACCCTGATCTCCAGAGAGAGATAGAGGAAACCGTGTAAGTAATCCTGTAAAAAAAAAAGTTAATAAACTGCAACAGAGCAGGAAGTTCAGCAATAGCAAAAAAGGGGAGCCACAACTATAGAACTCAAGACTAAAACAAAGGAACCACATGAAATACCTATACCAACACAGAATTAAAAAATAGAAAGGGAAAGAGCAATCATAAAAGTGATATACTAAAAACGATCTGAAACATAATGTTGAATCTATTTGACACTGCACTACAGTAGGTTGCTTGGGACCTATATTTTGAGACATCAGCACCTTAAACTCCGGATATTGTCTTGGAAACCTGAGCTAGCGTTGTGCACTAGGACACCCGTGTCCACGCCATGGCTCCCATGGTTCTGCAGGCGCTAGCCAGACTGCGAGTGCTTTTTCTTCCTGTGCAGCCAAAGATCCCAGTCCATCTTTGCAGCAGAGCAGAGAAACATCCTTTAATTGCAGCAGGCTGCTTGGGTGCAGGTTGCCTGTTGAGGTTTATATATATTTATACATATATATAATGTTACATTTTGGGCCTTCTTGAGCCTTAATGCAAGTTGTTTGTACTCATGGAGAACCAAATAATATAGACTGTTTTAATTGTTAATGTGAATCCAGTAGCTGTCTTGAGTTCTCTTGAGACAACATCTTATCAGGAGGCACCACTCCATCTTTCCAAGCCGGTGCTAGGAAAGGTCTTTCCCAGGTGAGAACACCAATTCTAAAGTCAGTTCGGTTGCAGACAGGGAGAAACAGGGCCGTGTTCAGGGCTTTGCCATTCCCATGAAAGCACCTTCCATAGCGCTGGGGCCAGGATTTGGAAAGCTGCTGGCTCAGTGGGTAGAAGCAAAATGTGAAATGTAGTCGTTCATCCTTTTCCAAAGCATTTGAACCATGCGCTTTGGGCAGATGTCTCTTTTGTGAGAGGGTTTTAATAATGTTTACAGCTTTGCAGCGCTCCCGCCGTGCTTCAGTAAGACCCACTCTGGCATATGTTCCTTTCTGAGGGAGCAGCACCTAACGCCAGGATATTGTACTGGAAACCTGAGCTGCCTCATGCAGCAGCCCAGATAATTCTTTCCAGAAGAATGGCCGGGCTGCAATGGCAAAGCAGCACAGAGGGTAAGATGAGTGTATGGATACCTTTTTCCACTTGTTTGTATCGCATGGCATGTGAACACACCAGAACTGTGCTAACACACATTATCAAGGCGCAAAATCAAGTAATCCAAAAGTAGGGAATGCCAGAATAAAGATTGCCTGTGCATTCCCACCTGCATTGCTGCTCTAGCTGTGCAACATGACTTTCTCAGAAGGTTGCATACTAATTTTTCCCTAGACCTAAGTGCACAGGGTAGATTAGGCTCCTTAGCCTGCAATTATTCAGTGTTTTATTCCATCTTTACTACTTAATACAAGGCTTTATATCCTATTTACTACTCATCCTTGTAAATCCTACTGTGAGGACAATGTTATTAACTGCTTTATAGGCTTTTCTGCAGTACCTATCATTAGGAAGCCTGAATGTTTCATAAACAATAATGAATGTGTCCTCCTACTAGGTCTGTAATATGATGATGAGAGTTATCTCCATCGCAGAACAGGCAAGCTGAGGTACAGAGTGACTTGGATCAGAAGCATTTCCCAAGTTTAGAGATGCACTTAGTAATATATGGGTTATTAGAGGTTTTATTGCCAGAGAGGTCTTTCTTTCATATAGCAGAGCATTTGCTCTCTCATATTTCTTCAAACTGTGCTGTTGGTCACAACACTCTCCTACCTCATCGTTAAGGACGGCCTGTCCCATACTCTTGATACTATTGAAAAAAATAGATTATGCTTGTGCCTAAAGTTTGTGTCATTCTGTTGCTCAGTTAGGTAGATCTGGCTTGCAGTATGTGTCTTACAGTCCACCTTTCTTTTTTTCTTTCTTTACAGGAAAGATGACATTTTTGAGTAGCTGGTAGAGGATAAACAAACATTTCCAACTTAGCGCCTAAGTCGCTGATCCTGCCTGTCCTTGGCTCAGCACTAGGCTGGGGGAGTTTGAATGCTGTGCATACAGAAGCCATAGTAGGAAGAGGCTGTTCAGGCAATTTTCGTGTGATTTAGTGTTTAATTTCCTAGATTTTTAAACAAAGAAATGGTATCATGTGGTCACTCATGGAGATTATGAGGAGACTGTACAGTCTGCATGGGGAGCAGCAAGGTCTGCCATTGTATTTTCCCTTTCCATACTTTCCCTTCTTCTCTACCTGCCCAGCCACAGAAGCTTTCCTCTCTTGCACAATTCTCATATCCCCTTGCGATTCCCCCTTCTCCAGGCTGCAGTCTCTCCTTCCCTGTACTGAAGTTCCACACTCTCAAGCTCCCTATCCAGGCTCTGTCTTTTCTCAGCCTAGCAATATAACAATGGTCTACAAATGCAGCCAAGAAAATAATACGTAAGAAAGAAAAGCACTTTTTAAGACATAGGACAACACTGGTATGAGAATAAGTGGTTACAAACTTCCCACACAGACATTTTGGCTATAACTTAAAAGAAGACAATTAAACATCAGAGTATGGAGTGGCCTTCTGCGCAGACCACAGGCAAAGAAAGGCACTTCTGCTCTCAAGAGTGAGCTCTTGGAAGGGGAGAGCATATGTGTTATGCCCCTGGCCGCAGGGAGCTCTCTTGCTCCTGTAAGTGATCACTCTTCCTTCCTTGCTCACACAAACCAGGTCTCTCCCCTTCAGCTCAAATCAGGATGAGAGGATGTGAGGAAGTGTTAAGGTACATGTGCACAGCTGGGTGCAGCTGGCGTTTTGTGCTGATGTTTAGTAGCCAGGGCTCTGTGATCCTGAGTGTCCAGCAGGCACAGCAGGCAACCCCTGAGCTATGGGCTGGTCTCTGAAGCACTCAAGGTGATGGGCTGGGAACCCAGGCCTCTGTGGCCTGGTGTGAAAGGCAGATTTTGCTCAGATATCCTTCAGTATTTAATTGTGTAAAATCAAAGTCTCTGCTCAGTACAGCTGATTTTAAAAGCTTGACAAATTTGAGCATGTTTCTATGGGATGGCAGAAGGTATGCACATAAGGTGAAAAAAATCTTACTCAAATTGCTAAGCCTTTCCTAAAGGTGACAGGACACCCAAGGTGCTCAGAGAAAAGGATAAAAATATTCTGTTAACAGTGACAGAGGACATAGTTTTTCCTAGTTTTATATTTTTAAATGCAAGAACCTTTTCTTTTTTCTACAACTGAAAAAATACTGCAGAATCCTGAGGAAAACATCTGGCACAGGTGCAAACATCAATCCAAATGGCCAACATTTTGTGTATAAGGAAGCGAAAACAGGGTCTTGCAATGGAAAATGTCTGGTGACCTTCAGAATAGGTGGAGCTACCAGCCTTACCTGTAATCTTTAATTGCACCATGAACCCTATGAAATGTTTTGAATGCTCTGTGTCCTTGCTGCATGTTCTGTCATGTTATCGTATATCGAAAAATTTCCTCATTCTTTATATGATCAAGTCACTGAAATGCGAATACTCACCTGTATTTCATTTTTCAAATGTGTTCTGGCTACTGGAGTTCACCAGCTGTGCATGGGAGCACATCTGTAGGCATACAGATGAAAATGCATGTACGTGCATATTTACATATGCATATTTACATCATGACTGATGCGTCAAGCTATGCAAGCGTCCTGACGGTGGGCTTAGGGGTGCCTCCCCGTGAGCGAGGCTTGTCCCCCAACATGCCAGCACCCATGTGCAGCCCCACTGTGCACCCCGTGCCCTAGGTAGGGGTGTCTGGGAGTATTTCTAGTCCTCCCTTCCAGCCTCTGCTTGGACAGAGGAGAAAGGGGACTGCCTGCCCGCCATGCAAGAGGGGACACCAGGGCCACCTTCACATGAGGTTTTCCAAAACAAACAAACAACAAACAAAAAAACCTGCACCAGGTATGCAGGCATGTGGAAATCCCTGCTACAAGCTGCTGGAAAGGTGGCAGGGTAGTAGCACGACTGGAATAGGCCCAGGAATGTCGCTAAGGGTCTGCTTCTTTATTTTATCAATGACTATTTTATGTAAAATACAGGGATAATGCAAATTTTGTTTAAGACCTACCTCACCTCTGTTTTCTTGGGTCTGGCTCTGAGTCATATTGCAAATTCTGACCAGGTAGTGACTGGGAGAGGAGTCTTTGACAATATCCTCTAAATGCCTTTTTAAGATTTTTTTTTTCCCACAAGCAAGTAAATTACTGGGCTTTGTTCTTGGCATAGTGAATATAAAAATAACCTGGCCATATTCTAAATCTATAAAACCTACAGCAAATGAGAAAAAGAACTGCTTTAAAACAGATTTTTATAAGAATCTACTTGGGATGGCCTGAAATGAAAGGGAATTGTTTTATCTAATCTTGCCAGGAAAAGCATTTCAGCACAAACGATCATGAAAGTGAATGCTTGACCCTCCTTGGAGGCCAGTTTCCATATGGGGTCAGGCAGAAAGACAGCACCTGATGATGGCTGAAGATAAAGCCAGGATAAAACATACAGCCTGACTGAGCACTCGGGCTTTGTGGTTCATTCTTGAGCCTTATCGCTGCTGAAAGAAAATTGAAGTGATTATATAGTACTTTGAACTTAATGGAAAGAAGAAGGATAGCAAATGGTTGATTACATCTCCTCTGGAAGTCATTCAAGTGCAGGCCACTGCCCGCTAAACTGTTGCCAAGGCAGCGCTGGCGGGCAGCGAGATGGCTCGGGATCCGCTCCCCAGCCCTCGCTGGTGACCATTAACCATATCGTTTCACTCACCTTCATCCTGAGAGCAGGGCAGAACAAAAGGCACCGTCAGCGTTTTCAGCATTTCGCCCATTGCCTTTGGCTTCCATCTGGACAAGGGGCTGAAACACGAAGTGCTTTTGTGGGACAAGAGGTTTTTCACATTTTTAGCTGTGTGTTCAGTAAGATTTGTGAGCCCCAAGACTGCATCTTGATGTCCCCAGTTCAAGTCACTTCATCGTGCTTTGCCAAGCTGAAATGCCTCACGCAGCACCTCTGTCGGTGTCGGAGCCCTCCCGGGCTCGGTGGCGGCGGTGTCGGGCCCGGCTGGCCACACGCTCTCTGGCTGCCTTCACTGCTTCCACGCAGGACCGAAAATGTGCACGAGGGACTGAATGGAAACGGCGGCAGCGCAGGCCTGGACAGCAACTGGATACCCCACCTCTCAGGAACATAAGGAAAAACCTCCTATGTTTCTATAAAAACATGTTGTGACCCACAACACTTGAAAGTTCCAGAGAGCAAAACTACCGCAAATCACTAAATTACTGATTTTAAGAGGCTCCAATGAAGTGCGGAGGCCTGACTTGTGAGTCTGAATGGTTGTGTTTGCATGTAAGCTAACTGTGAGAAATGGGTATGTGCGAGGTGACCTACGGTCCTGCAGCAAGGAGTTCGCTTGGAAACAGAAGGGAGGACATGATAGGAACAAGGATGGTGACTTTCAGCCACTATCAAAATTAAAATTAAAATTAAAAATAAAATTAAAATAAGCTGTCACACATTACAAAGACATTATTAAATGAGATCAAATGGGCTACAAACATACTTATGGTGGAGCTTTAAAAGTAATGATAAAATTGTAGCAAAGTTGAGACATGGCAGAAAGAGGGATTATAGTGACTTTGTGGCCTTGATTAAATCACTACTCTCAGATTCCCCCTGTACAGTGGATTTGATGCCTAACAGTGGCACTTTTAACAGTGTTAATTACACATGTGTAGAAAATGCTGCCGCTGGCCACGAGAGGTCTCCTCCGTGGCCCCGTGTGTCTGCAGACACACGCCACCATGCAGGGCAGTGACACTGAACCTCAAGTGACTAAAATCAAAAGCAAGCAGGAGCATACTGACAGGGAATGGACTGTCTTCCTGCAGAATCACGGAGAACATTAGTGTTCAAGCTGGTGCCTAGAAATGTAGCAGACCTTATCAGGGGCAGCAACAGCGAAGGTTTGCGCCTGTCAAATGGAAGAAATGTGAAGACGCTTTCACTCGAGGAGCTGAAAAATAATGTTGTTCTTGCTAAAGCTGGGCTCTGTACTTTGTAAAAAAAAATTGACTTAGAACTTAGCTACCTGTCAGCAATGTCCTCCTGCTGCCCATTTCAAAGGAAGGGCAGAAAAGACCCTTGCACTATGTTTCTTTTTAAAAATTAGCTAAAATTGAGGGACTAGTGAGTAACCCATTATTATTCAAATACAGAAATACATCAAAAAGACAGGTGAGGTATTACCAGCCTGTGTTAATTCCATGTTTAATAGATTAATTCCATGTTTAGCTACAGAAATCAGGTACTTTTACATGATGAGTCTGACCTCATGAGTTTTGATAAACCTGAGATTTTATCCCATGTAATTCAAAACCTGTGACTACTTTCCTACAGTTGCCTCTCCGCTCTTACAGTCAAACATGCTTTTTCCCAGATCTTGACTCCAAGAAGCCAGTGCTTACCATCCTTTCTGGAAAAAAATCACACGTTTGTGAGACTCCAGCAGCACTGAGTCCTCTGCAGTGAAGCAATGTGCTGTAAACACTGGGGGTGTTTCAAGGTGTCCTTCTGTGGAGCAACAGCTTCACCTCAGGACAAGAGTCAGAGGAGATGCAGGAGCTCTGCTGGCTCAATCAAACTCCAGTATTGCAGGGTGAAAAGTTTAAGGAGGAGAGATGAAAGCTGCTGCTTTGCTCTCTGGTAGCACCTTTGCAGCGCTGGATACATCGGCACTCGCATGGAAAGGCCTGTGACTGCTCCCTTCCCATTACGGGTAATGGATCAGGCTCTCCTGGAAGGCCAAAACTTTGAAACTGGTGCCAGAATTTTCACCTCAGGTGCTGCTGAAATGTCTTTGCTATTGCTTTTATTTCCCCTTCACTCCTAAAGTATCTTGAGGTGGGCCTTTTTCAATCAGACTCTCTACTCAAGGCCATATGCTGCCTTGTAAAGCAGTCTCCAGAGCAGCTCTGCTTCCCATCCCACCGCAACCCGCCAGAATGGCCCCAGGCAGCCGGCTTGTGCGCGGCTTGCGCCAGGTGAGAGCAGTGGGCTCACGCGCTGGGGATGGTTCAGTCCAGGGGGTCCTGGAGCTGTCCCTTTCTCTGGGCTCACTGTGGGTGAGATCCTCGGGCAGCTGGGGCTGCCCCTGGGCACAAGCCCTTCATATTGCTCCACCTTAGCACTTGCCTTGGTAGCATTCCCTTACCACTGTCCTTGGTAACATTCTGCAGCTCCTTCTAAACCAGTGATGCATCCAATGGGCTCAGAATTATTTGGCACTGAGAAGTCATCTTGGCTTCCTTGCCTTTTCTTCCTTTGACTGATTCCCAGACCTGCAGGACTGCCCTGTTACACAAATGCAAGCAGGAAAATGAGTAGGTGTGCGGTAAGCAAACTCCTGCATCAACCTGCCATTTCTAATTATCGTGTCAAGTCATTTCCCAATGTGAGGATAATGAAAAGTGAAGCATTAGTTAATGAAAACAATCCAGGTTGAGAAATGAACCCCTAGAACAGGCAAGATACTCCCAAAGTGAATGTTGTCAGCTAAAGAATAATGATAATCTCTGTGTTCTCGTTTAGTGTTGATAATAAACACTTTACAGAGAAGGTAAAAAGTAATTGGGTTAGAATTACCTTTGCAGTAGATTCTCTAATTGGGAAGGTAATTGGGAGGGGTTCAAATGACCTTTTTTTTTTTTTTAATTTTAATGGTAGTTGTTTACTTTTATTTTCCTGCTGTTTTAAAGACAGAAAGAAGGAAAACAGCATCTGAAATATTTGGCACTCCATTGGCTTCATTTAATCACAGAGGTTACAAGCTGCACTGACTGCGTGAGGAGAGCTCGTAAATTTTCAAAGTTAAAAAAAGAGATTAAGTTTGCTGAACATGCAGAAATCTATCATCTTTGCCAATGGAGCTCATAAATGCTTTGATCCACAGCTGTTTGGCCTGAAGTCTCTTAAAGGCAAGCTGATTGCTGATTCTCTGCATTCTGCCTGGTACATCTGAACACCGAAGAAGCCCACGTCCTCAGGACTCTGATTTTTGATTTTTTTTCAACTTAAGACACCTGCATTGAAGGGACTGAGCCACAGTGATTGCACCCAAATGCTTGGTACCTGAGAGGATGTACGTACCAGAACTTTGGTGTCCAACACCAGTGCCCAGAAAGCTCCCATCCTGGCTGAACTGCCAGATGGGCACCCCTTGCACATGCCTCTTGGGGGGCTGCTGTTGGGCTTTGCCTGCAAGTCCCTTGAGAAGGTGGTTCGGGCCTCATTTCACCATATGATCTTATGCCTAGGGGCATATACATCACTCTTCCAGGTCCTTTACAGAATTATCATCTGTTTATAGCAAAGATCACATTGCAGGTTTCATCCATGCTCCCAGGAAAGGGCAAACCAGTTATTTCAATATCTTTTTATCTCAGTTTCCTAAGGGAACAAGGCTTATGCCTTCTCTCTGTCAAGGCCTCTTAATAAGCTGCTCCATCTTGCTTGCACTCTCCATAGTCCCACAAGTATTTCATTCCTCTCCATGTTCCCATGTTCAGATGTGTTTTCTTTTCTTTGTTCAAAGCAATCATCTCTCTTACCAAACCAAAATGTTAAGGTAGCCTAGTGCTCTCTACCTGGCAGGCCCAGGCTGCTGTTGTTTTCTGATTTTGCCTTAATCATGGTGTCATTAATGATGCTCTCCCTTCGGAATTTGTCCTCTTGCATACTATTATAATCAAGCTAACATGTCTTTAAATGTAAGTTCACTTTCTTAATTACTGTTACTATATTTACAGTGCTGAGGTCGTATGGATCCCTCTCTTTCAGGTTTCACAGAGCGGAAGCTGCCGCCAGCTCTCACAGTCCTGGGTTGAGCGATCTTCTCCCTGCTGGCTGAGCGTGTGCAGCCACTGAGCGCCGCCTCTCCTTCAAGGGGGTATTTTCTGTCTCCTTACACTCATCGCATATCTGACCTCCCTTTTCTGTATTTTAATGTTTTTGCAGAAAACCCAAGTAGGGTTTATTTTAGTATTTTCACACACCTACACCACCCCTAATCCTCTCAGTATAAAAACATCATTTCTTCTCCCCTTTAAAAACTTTATGTTTCAATAGCTAAATAACTTTTTATGATTTCCTTTTATTATTACCATTTAATTTCCTCTGCAAACTTCTAGCTCAGTTGGAGTCTTGGCAATGTTTACTTCAGCCCTGTGCTTCCTGGCCTCCAAAATGAAGTTTTCTTTGTTGATTAACTCTTCCTTCCGTTCCAAATAGACACTCTGCCGCACTAAGGTGGTTCTCCATCCAGTTCAGTCTGCAGCCCTTCCCTGCAAGTTTTCCTCCTTCCTCGTGATGCGAATTCCAGAGACCTCCTTGCAGTTTTTATTGAAAAGACATTCCAAGTCTCCTTCAGCGTAAGTAGTTTTAACTCCTTGACCTAATTGGCTTTACTGATCAGTTCTCTTAGCTTTTCACATCTGTCCTTTTGCAACTGAAAGTCTGATTTTCTTGTTTTTGTAAATGCCTCCATTTCATCTGAAATCTGAAATGGATCAACACAGTTTGGCTAATGGCTCAATATAGCTCTGAAATTAATGTTAGTCTTTCCAATGGAAGTAGAAACTTGGATCTGGCCTGTTTAAATGTTCTCCAGGGCTGACGGTGTAAACACAGTATTACAGGCCATGGTTTCAGCTGGTTTAAATTGCTAAAGCTCCACTGGACTCTGGCCAGTCAAGTAGAGTCTCCCTTGCCTAAGAAGTCAAAGTTTTCATCAGAGCATTTTGGAAGCAACTACAGTCTCTTAAATTACTAAGAAAAGAAATATTTTTGCAATCTTTCCACAGAAGAAACTGCAATAAAATCTATGTTCTCACACTGTTTATAATAGCCTCCAAATTAATTTACTGTACCTGTCATAATATATTATCAATGCCTTCCATGTGCATTACCTCATTTGAGAGCCTCTTCTGTTGTATATGGCGAATGCCACGAAAAATATTAATGCGATACAAATAACCTTTGGATTGATTTAATTCTGTGTGTCCAGACGCTCCCGTCCTCCTCTGCACGGCGATGGGAGTTGGCACCAGGCAGCAACAGCAGGAACGAGGGAGCGGGGGAGGGAGCAGCAACAACCCTCTAACTCCAGCGAGTTAGGCAGAGCAGGCTGCAAAGGGGCCAGAGGCTAATTATCATATTGGAGTTTCATTAAGCGGTAGTGCCGCGAATTGCACAGGAAGATTACACAGTTGGAGAGTGTTAGGTCCTCCTTAGTTTTCCCCCTCCATTATACTGTATCACCAAACACGTCTAAAGACAATCCAGCTGAGAGGAGAGGAGAGCACAGAAGGCGAAGGCACTGTAGCTGCATAAGCAAAATGCACCGGTTGCCTCTGAGGGCATGTCATGTCTTCAGGCGAAATAATGCATTTCCATAAGGTAAAAGGTGAAGTTGTTCAATACCAACTAATAATAACAAAGCCCATAATGGCTTTTTGCCAACCACCAGCCAAGGTGAATATGGTCTGATAGCGTGTTATTACTCATTCAGTAATAACACAGTGCTAGCAAGCACTGAATAACTGATTCCACTTAACATGCTTTGAAGTATTTGCATGGCCAACTTCAGTGTAGTGGGATTTAAACAAACTTGGTCGTGAATTCCAGAGTTCAGCTCTTCCCTTCCTTCCTGCATCTTGTCACTTCAACCTGCCACATTATCACAGACTGCTCTGTTCACGGTATCAGATAGACTAAGAGAGCAAACACAAATTTCAGTGATTACCTGCCCCATACAGGAACACAGGTTGACAAACATCAGCCCAGGCACAACCCCCTTTATTTCTGACAGGTAAAACAAACTGCTGAGGAAAGCACACCAACCCCCTTCCTATTTTTAAGTCTCTTTTGACACTTTAGAGCACCTTCAAGCTGGACTGAAGTCAAGTCATGGAGCAGATGAGGAGCAGCAACATGTGCCGAGTGGGCAGGGGAGCAGGAGGAGGAAGAACGAGGGTGCAGAGAGGGCAGGAAAATGGTGAAAACGGTGAGTTGGGCCTAGGCAGCAGCTGCCCAGCAGAATGTGCTGGGTGGCTTGTGGCCTCAATGTGCCACGATAACTGCGGCGGCCGTGGAAGAACTGAGGCTGGGCTGAAGTCAAGTGTTGGGAAATACATCTGTTTCCTGCCCACCCTGCCTATCTTCTGTCTAGGAAGGTACCTGAACCCAGTTCAGCGTTAGGGCAGTTCAAGTCAAACCACTGGGAGCACTCCAACAGCACACCCAAACTCTGATCGTCCAGTGACCTGCCCATCCCTCAGCTCTTAGTCTGTCTCCTTCGGACATGGCTCACACATACTTTTCTAAACCTTGAAAACCTCCAACATAGATCTTGTTTCTCTATACTTTCTCCATTTCTGAGAGCCAGTGTAGATTATTGTTAGCCTTAAAGAGTAAACAAACAAAAAAACCCTCTTCTTTCTGATGAGCAAAATACTGTTTCCTCTTTGCTCATGTGCATAAATCCCAGCTCTGTAAATATTAAGACAAAAAAAGTTATGATAGTTCATATTTGTTCTATACCAGTTGTTTACATGGATCTTTTTTTTCTTTTTTTGTAAAGGTGCAGACACCTAAATAGCAAATTTTGGCCTGCTCACATGCGCTTGGTTTTCTCAATTACGGCCTGAGGCCCCCTGGATGAAAAACCAGTGTGAACAGAACGGCAGTGCCAGTGCATTGTGCTTCTGGTCAGCACTTTTGTAGCAATATCAAAAAGCGGGATTCTACACAGACTACCCATTTGGCCAGGATAAGCCTTATTTAAAAGGTGAAAAGGCTATTGTAGTTCAAAGTTAATGTTTTCTTCTAACCAGGGGAGCCCGTGGGAAAATCAGGAAGTGATACCATTGGTGTTTATTGAACCTAGATAATTCAGGAGAGCAGAGGAGCCTGACAAAATCTCAGTGACCTGCTCAGTGTGGCAGGTTTACAGGCTTGGCTGCGTAAGGTGTTTAGGGAGGTCTTAGTGTGTAATAGGTGAAAGGGCGAATTTAAAAATCTAAGCAGTTATCCCACACTAGAACCCATCCCATACAACTTCCCTGTTATACTGTGTAATTGGCATGTAGTTTATGCATATATATATAGGGAAGCATAGTTAGTAGCATGCATATAGTTTAATCCTATCATTTTCTACCATTTAGCTTAATTGGGTTGGGGAAGGTCATTAGAAGGCACTGGAACTAGTACTGCACCAGCTACCATGAGCTTGTGACAGTTTTCAGCCATAAGTTCTTCATTTTCCCACACTGATGCCAGCTGTGGCACGAGACACATACAGCTCTCGTGGATAAGCGGTGCAGCTCTCAGGCTGGGGGCTCACCAGGTGACACCAGCTGGACAGTGCCAGCATGAGAGCCTTAGGATGAGGCGTCCTCCCCACAGAGCTGGAGCCCACAGGGGTGCCAGGGCCCTTCGCAGAGCCGCTGAGGCTGGGCTGAGGGCTTGAGAACAAGTCCTTGCCAGCCCATTCTGCTGTGAAGCAGCAGGACTTCCACAGTGCCATGATCATCACTTGCCTGTGAGCAAGCCCCCAAACCTCTCTTCCTCTCAGACTCCTATGGGCTGCTTGTGGTTTGCAAAATATGGAGATTTTGCAATGTTGCTCATGGGGTCAATAAACAGGCCCGCGTTGTTTCCACAAGTTATGCCCAGAAGCAGCGCTTGGAGCACAAACAAGTTCCTACAGTGTGAGGCAGGGTGTGAGCCCGCGGTGCGTCAGCTGTGCCAGGGGAGCGCTGGGCGCTCTTGCCTGGAGCTTCCCTGTGAAGAACGAGAGGTAGCTCCTCTCACGGGTGACAGGGGCATTTCCTGGCCTTTGGGCATTGAAATCCAGGGCCTGAGAGCTCTCTCACCTGGTTGCCTTGCAGTATGAAGCCTTGCCATCAGCCTCTGATTTCCTTTATCGCCCTTTTCCTGTAGTTTGCAGTGCTGGCAACATGCTACTTTTGACATGAGTTGTACTGGTGTGAATTTCGTGGAAACCTGGCAGTTATCAAGGCAGATCTTGACTACTGTCTCCAACTGATATTCCCACACTTTCTTTAATCAGCATTTATTGCAGCATAGCTAGAGGGGCTTTCTTAAAAACAAATATTTAGATGCACTTGTAGAATAATTTATCTGATAAAAAATTGACTTGGTATTTTAGGTCCTCCTTCCTCTCAAGAAACAATATTATGTGTTCTGTAAAATTTGACATGTGCCTATTGTGTAGGAAACACAACATTTGTGTTGTGTTTTCACAAACTATCAGCAAACCTATTTTACCTGTATCTCCTTAATGGTTCTGTCTTTATTTGTAGGTCTGAGATGCAATGACAAAAGATTAAAGTTTTGTCTCTTTCAGATGAACAGTGTCTGTCAGCATCACAACCAATATAACTGGAAAGGAAGTTGTGCATGTTTTGTATTTCTTTGCTACCATTCTTAATTCATTCCTGCTTTTTTTCCCCCCTCACAAGCACATGATAATGTTTATATGGATCCACAGCTCCTGACCTGGAAACTACAGTTAATGACAGTGATAATAAACCCTGCTAAGACTGTGCCATTTGTTAGCACCCTCACCCACCACGCAGAATGAGCACTGTGCTCATGGCATTGAGGTTGTTGAACATCTGACATTTTTGCTGAGAGTGGCCCTGTGGGTTAATCACACTGCTGCTAATGCAATGTTAGACGCTGGTAAACAAAGGATTCATGTTTACTCACTGCTGTTAATAAGACATGAGATCTCAGCCGTGGCTGGGATGGCAGAAAGGAGCCTCAGAGCGAATACGGCGCTGCCGGACAATTAGAGAACACATGTGATTGCCCGAGAGCAGTTGACACTCACAGTGCCATGTGAGGATCTCACTCCAGTGTAAACGATGTCTCCTTTGAAGTAAAGGCAATGCCAAGAGCGGGCAACAGGAGTGAGATCAGAATCAAACACCAAAGAGCTGTGATCTTCCTGCGAGGAGGCAAGCACGGGGCTTCTGCTTTCCAAAGGCTGCTGCTGTAGGAGCTGGCACGTTTGCTCGGCATAATTATGTGCAGCTCCGGCGGCACCCAGGGAAGGGAGCGGTGATCAGGGCAGGCACCTGCACAGGAGCCCAGAGTCACGTGGCTAAAACCAGCTATTTTATTGCTTGTTTTTTTTCCCTAGGCTTTGCTGGGAGGTTAAGATGGTCCTTTACACATAGTTACCTGTTTTTGCTGCACTCTCTCTGGCAGTTAGCAGTGCTCTTTCTTTATTTTAATCCAGCAGCATGATGCGTGCTAAAAACAGTTTGTTTTCTTCTGAAGTATACTGTCAAGGTCCTAGTATTTTCTTACTGAGGAACAAGATCATCCTGCTAATCTCCAGGTTGTAACCAACCTTCACCAATGCCTCTGGAGCAAGTTTTGCCATGAAGAGGGATAGCTGGGGCTGGTTGTCATTTTGGGTGCATATCCCTGAAGGCTGCCACTATGTAAATGATTCAAGGACAGGATACAGATTTATTCCAACTGTCTCCAGCCCGAAATATTAGGCTACTGAAAGAGCTTTGGCTGCACTTACCCTCTCTCAAAAGGAGACCAAAAGGTGATTTCTAAAAACAAAAACCAAATTAGGAAGGGAAAGGAAAAGCTGCTGCCAGTGAGGTGAGCAACCTCCTTGCACCCCATCTCCATCCTTAAATTCAGATAGATATCTTTTATGGCTCCTAGTGAGTCACCATCATTTGCAGATTTCAGCTTTCATTATTTAGGGTTTTTATAATACCTATTTTTAATCTGGAAACTTGTCTGGCAATGAGTCTAGTGACTGATGTGCTATTGACCGAAGTTTTGCCTTTAGCACAACTGATTTAAGACTTTCTTTTTTATCCAGCCTGAAGGGGCTTGAGGCAGCCCACTATAAGCATTTTCACCAAAAGGTTATTTACTACCCTAGTCTGCACAAGTAACAATCTCATTTCTGGCACTAATGCATATTTCACTTTGTGAAATATCTATTCTTTTCCTATTTATTATGAAAAGTACTATTTGCCTATATTACTAGCAAATGTACAGCAAATACCTACAGGGACATCTGCTTCCTGGCCTGAGGAGATTCCAGGAAATACCCTCACAGATTGGTGACAGAACAGTGTGAATAACCCCAATCACATGATTGCTTTGTGGCACTGGCAATGGGACAACATTGCTTGTCTTCCCTCTGAAGTCCTTCTGAATCAAATCAGATCCTTCTCACAAACATCACACTTAATTTTCTTCAGTACAAGGTAACACATATTCCAGGTCAGTGTCAAATTACTATATTGTTTATGTTTATTTTACTTGTTGGATTTAATGTAGATCAGAGGTTCCCAAACTTTCTGGACCAAGGACTAAGCTGCAACTTTTTTTTAATCATTGAACTGCAAGAGCTACAGCTCTGTGAACCATGTGCACACCATGTATCATGGCTTTCCTCAGGCTCATGTTTTGGGAACTGCTTTTGTTAACTCAAAGAAAGATCTTTGTTGTTACTTTGAAAAGAGGTCAATATTTGACCACTGTATAGTGTATTTATTTCATGAGTGTTGTAAAGATTCATTCATTCTTACAAAAGAGGAAACTAAGGTGCTATTGCACATATGAAATACTTGGTAACAATCATTATTATTTGTTGCACAGGAGAGATTCTGACAATATTTTTAATGGCAGAGCACAAAAATGTAGTACAATGCAACAGGTGAGTGAAGAATCATGGGCAACTATGCTACATTCTCCAAGGGTTCAGAGCCTCAAACAGGAACTGTCAAAAACAACGAGGAGGAACAAGGACAAGGGAATACAAATGGAGTACAGACCAAGTGTAATCTATTTTTACAGATATTATGTGGAACAGAATAGGTATTGATTTCCAACCATTTTTTTCACAAGCACAGTTTGCGCTATTTTTGGAAGCACTGCTTTGATTATGGATGGTTTGGAGCAGCAAACATCCTTGTGCTCTACCTGAGAGTGCCAAAGAGCCTGGCTGGGCACCTTCTCCTTGTATGGCTCCCTGCCAACCACAGTAAGCCAAATATATCATATTAGCGTAAGCATAATAGAATACAGCAAAAATAGCAAACTCCGTAAAATTCTTTCTATAAGACAACTTTACTGGAACTCATTTTCTAAATCCACTGTTTAGAGCTGAAGGGCATGAAATATCAATCTCTTTCCTTTAATTTGAAGATTTCAAAGGAAAAGTTATTGCAGTGACTCAAAGGCTGTAAATATCCCAGCATGAACTTTCTTAGAGAGGTTAAAACATGTAAGGGAGGCTTCATTCCAGAAGGCAACAGAGTATTTCTCTCTCCCAGATGGGACGCAGGGAAGTGTGGCTAATTGCTGTCTTAAAAACTATAATCATAGTGAGACTGAGATATACAGATGTACCTTGTTTCTAACTTTTCTCCACAATCACTAGGGTCAGGATTGGCTAACTTTTGTGTATGTGTGCAGGAGAAGGTAAACAAAAAAGAAAAAATTGTCTTTGCCACCCATAGTGGCTGACCAGAGCTGAATCTTTGGTATCCCAAAGGCTTGAACACTGCTGGCCCTTAGGATTCTCTGAGCCCAGACTTTTTGCACTGGCTATAGGATGTGACTGGGGAAACAGTGCTATCTAAAAGATGGTAGCTCATGTAATCCTGAATTAGCAATGTCATTTTCCAGTCCTGGGAGAATGGTGCGGATCCTATGCAAGCTCGTATTTCTATAAAAGGCCATGTCTGAAAAATATAAATAAGGCTCCAAATATTAAGTTGTATTACTAAGGTACCTGGAAATTTTTGTTTTAACTTGTCGTTCCCAACCCCGTATGGCTGTCTAAGTTGCCCAGTTTGGGAAATCGCTGTCAACCAGCAGCTCACAGGAATGAATGCCATTATCCATAGTGGGAAATCAATCATAACCTTCTAGTTGTGACGCCATGGGGAAAGTGCACAAGGAAAAACAGTCCTAAGGACCCTTCGGGGTCAAGCTCACACATGGTGATGTCCTTATGGTGCTAGAAATGACACACTTCACATTGGTTTCAGGAGATAGGCTAGAAAGTCTCACTGGGATTTCTCCATCCGAAAAGAAGTCAGGTGACTGATACTATTTACAGGCCAATTTACAGGTCAGCAATGCCATGCTAATGTGAGCTTCAGATACATGCAGAAGTGAGACATGGGTGTGTTTTCTTTGTTCTGTTAATAAACACTGAATAGCTTTGAATTAAACATTTCTTTACACTGTGCTGCAGCGTCGGGAAGAAGCTATGCTGCTGGCCAACCTTAAACATCAAAGTGAAGGTGTCTTCCCTTAATTGGCAGGTAGAGCAGACAGGGGTGACAAGATTCTGCCTGCTTTGAAGATAACAAAGAAAACCATAGCTCTTCATGTTAAGCCAATGCCTTCCACTTCACCTCCTCATAGCTGTTTGTTTGAGAAGACAAACAGGAGAGAAGCCTTCTGCTCCAACAGCTAAATCTGAACCATCCCTGTCCTCCTGCCTGTGGAGCCCATGGAAGATGTTGCCAAAGCACAGTTGGTGTTGGAACTATATGGAGGCAATTTCAGCTTTCCTGCCTTGGGCTTCGGGTTGCTGTAAAGGAACAGGCTGTTTGTTTTCTCTAGGATGAGAAACACCAAGTACTGTATGTGTTATGACTGCAAGTAATTCTGTGCATACATATGAACGCTGAGATTAATTGAGAGACAAACCTGATCAATCAAATCTAGACAGAGCCTTTAAAATGGGTAACAAGACCAAACTGCAATTTTCCTAAGAATTAATTATCAATACAACATATGAAAAGTGAGTTAGCTATAGAGAACCTGTGCTTTTTATTATATTAGATTTAATTTATCTCACCTCTAAAAAATGTAATCAAAATTCTTCCTACTACTTGGGTATTCAGTTTGAGTGTTTGCAAGACTGTTTTGGCTAGCAGGTAAATATTGTAGCTCCCAAGAAGACTCACACACATACGAACTATTATAATCCCCAAGGTGGACACGTTTCAAAGATTGGTAGAAGTTATTTTCAAAGGACAGACAAGGAAGAGCACTCTCTTGAGGCACTGAACAGCACTTCTGCTGGAGGACCATTCTGCTGTTCAAGACTGCTTTGAAAAACAACCCCTATTAAATTCTAGTTGTAATCTAGAGAATTATTAAAAATGAAGGTCTTTAGATTTGATTTTCCAAGTACAGTTTGTTCCATAGCATGATGCACTTTCACTGCAGAATAATTAACATAAATTATTGAACAGGAATTTTAGTTGAATATTGCAGCACTTTCCAGTTGTGTATGTGCCTCATTAAGGATCTGATTCTGTTCTTGTGAACTGAGGTAAAAAAATCTAAATTATTACAGCTCACATGCTGTAATACATAGATGTTGTTCAGTCTTCTGTTCTTATGCTGTACAGACCTTCACAAGAACTAGGCCAGCTTGTGAAGACATACTCTGGTACCTTGTTACACTGACAGGTAGCTATGCTACTGATCCTGCGGTCAACCTATGGAGTACTTCTGAAAAATGTTCTTGGCTTTTCACTTTGCACAGGACCCTCAGATCCTGCACGCATTCGTCTCACATGTTAACGCAGTGCAGCTCAAGGGGGGGAGGTCAGACTGAAAAGCCATGTAGATCATTTACTTGCGCAGTCTCTGCAGTGCAGTTAAACCTGTATCGGAGCCTGAAATGGTTGACATAAGTAATCACACTGTGTCAGACACTGCTGGGAACTTTAAATCAGTATTTTCTAAATGGAAAACTGTATTTATTTTGCTTTTTTACTATAAATTTGCAATGAACTCCTAATACTCATTTTATTTTAAGTGCTGGCTGGGTCCTTGAGACTGAAATATTCTTTGCAAGCCTGCAATAATGATAGCAGGAGCACAAAGCTGAAATTTTACCAATATTCAGCATTTTATTTGATTTATAGGAGTTATGTGGTATTTACACACTTACAGTAACTCTATATGATGAGACCAAAGGTTGTGCAATAAAAGTTATAGTGTAACTTAAACTTCACATACAGAAAGAAAAGACATAACTGATTAAGGGGATGTAATGACAATTTCATTATGATTCTTGCCAGACTGAGATGTCCTAAAATAGCACCCTTGGGTATTTATTCTCTGCTCACTTACTGGATTAACATAGATAAAAATGAAAGAGAAAATAAACTAAGATGTAGTGGTTTTTTTTTAGCAATTAGCACTGCACAATGGCTTGTGTTGTTTGGTAATCCCAACCTACCTGGACGTGAGAATGCATGGCTGCGCATTTGTATAGCAAGTTGGGTTTTCAGTTTCAGTGAGATGCCTCTTACAGCTTCTTACATAAAGTTGAACCCTGGGGATTACATATGCCTTGTCTACCTGATGGCAGGCCTCTGGGGAACCTTTTGCAATTAGATACATTTCCAAATTAACTCAAGCAAAGAAATAAAGCAATTTGCTGATATTCTGCAATGCCTTTCTTGAAATAAATGGAACAGATGCCACCTTAGGGGCTGACTTTTATTGATTGCTTTATAAAGGATGCTTTTCTTTTAAAAATACACTCTCTGCACTGGTCTGCTGACCCTGGAAATTAAAACCTTATTATTCCAGTTTAAACACTCGCCAGTGCCTACACAGTTAACAAAGCTAAGGCCTCTCCCCACTGAACACCAGATTCCCTGGGGAATCCAATCAGGCTACTTTATTCTGGTCTTTTGAAAGTCAGGTCAAATAGCTGTTTGAATTGTAATGATCTCCATGTGAATTCTGGCTTTGATGGCAATCACTGATATCCTCTCAGCTTCCAGACAGACCACTAATTGCTCTTCTGTCATATACAGTGCCATGATGCTCTTGAGGTTTCTGAGGATTTTTTTATTTACTCTCGATCTTTTAATAGATAAGTAAAACAAATGCGATAGCCACTGTCAAACTGCTAACTAGCCTCCCTCTCCATTTACCAGGAAAGCGAGAAGTTGTGACTGGACAGGTGGCTAAAATATACTGTCTATATCCAGAAGACTGAAGTTGGGAGAGACCTGGAAGAGCTATGGAGTCATTTCAGCTGCGGTTTCCACAGGTTCAGTGTAAAGGACAATGTCACAACAGCACCTCAAGATGGTTAGAGCAAGCCTAGAAATTTTCTCAAAACCCTCTAAGGGTGAGAGAGCCCTGTCCTTGCCTTTCAGACAGCTGGTCGAGTCATGGAGGACGAGTGGCAAGGGGACATTCAGACTCTGACACCGTTTGCACTTACTCAGTTCAGTTTACAGCCTTAAAAAACAGCCGTAATTTATTTAAATCATTATGGATATGCCTTCTCCCAGTAGAGTTAGATTTTGGTCATTTCTTCAAAATTATCTAGTTCTTTATTACAGTATTTTCTTTAGTAGTTGTCATTATAGTAGTGTTCAAAGTACTGTGCCTAATCATTTCCAAATAATTACAACAGATACAAAAAATGCTGGAAAACAGCTATAAATGCAGAAATCCTTTAAAGGGGTAAAATGAATACACTTTTCCCTTTTGTCTGTTCAGTGAGTTCCCAGACCACTAAAATCACTTCTGAAATAACTACTCTGTTGTAGCTTCAAAGGAGTATTTTTACTAGACCAGTGTGGCTGACTTCTACCGCAACTCCTTAAGAACAATGCTAATACATATCTGCTTTAAATTAAGTAGTTGCTTATAAGCTTTACACAACTGGGGCTTCAGTAAGATTGAACATGATTAGAAATCTTATACTGGAGGAAAAGGGCAGTTGTGGGGTAGTCTGGTAAATTTTGTAGGAGTTCGGAGCAGTGAGTAGAGGCCAGCTGTTCATCCCACCAGGGGCATTCCCTCCACCTCAGCTAGAAACAGGCCCTGAAGAGTCTTGATCCTGACCCTGCGAGGTTCATGTACCTCGCATGAGGTTTGCTGTATTCGTCTGCTTGGCAGGAAGGATCACAGAACATTCAACAGGTACTTTAAACTGCTGTGTTTGCTACATACAAAGGTGTGGAAGGCATGCACTTCCCTGGCAGGGGATCTCCCTTGAGGAGCAGTAGTGTTGTTTTCCTTGGTGCTTCGGAGAAAAATTCCAGATGAGGTTATATAGACTTACACTGAGATCACTGAGGTTGTTGATAATAAATATATTAGGGAATGTATATGCTGAATGTTTTCCTAACTCATGGTGCTGCAATACCTTACTTGGAATGAGTTTGGTGTAATTCAAGAAATGTGGAGACAGAGGGCAGAACCAGTTGCAGTGCAACTCTTTGTGTATCACGTGCTGAAGGCTGATGAGGGCAGAAGCCCCCCATGAAAGCCTTCCTTGGAGGGCTGGCTAAGACCCAGCCAGGAGCTGTTAAATGTCATTTGCGCTACCAGGATAGAGCTGCAGTGGAGCTGCAAGGCCCTGAGTGCCGCAGTCACCGCTTCCCGTGCAGAGCAGACACGTCCTACATGCCCTGCGGGCACTGCCTGATGCCTGGAGCGGCTGCACCTCCCACATCAGCACAGGCCCCGGCCAGGCAGACCGGGCACTCCACAAAGATTAGATGTCCCCAATTCACTAAACCCATGACCTAAATATAGACAGGATCATAATTTCAGATTTTCTTCTGGGGCTCCTGTGTATTCTCTCTGTCCACAGCTCGGGATTCAAGGGTAGGAGGAGGGCAACGCATCCTGCCAGCCATCTGTGGTACAAGCTGTGCCTTGACTCTGCTGGGGTTTTACACAAGTGTTTTGCTTATGCCATTGTTAAAAAAGAAGAGAGAGCACAAGTGAGAAAGAGAAATAAATAGTCCTTTGCCTTTTTAACAGCGAATAAATGAATTTTAGCTTCCAACTCAGTCAGCCTGGGAGCAACAGAATACTCTGGACGTTTATTTTCTTAGTCATGGATTTCTGCCCTGAAGATTTTGTTCAAAATAAAGCAACTTCTCACCCAACCGTCTGTGCTGAATAACAGTGGCAGATGGAGAGAAGAAAATCTGGATTTTTTTTTGCTTTCAAGGAACCACAAAAGCTAATGAGGTAATGTTAATTGTTGTGAGGCTGTAGTTGAAAGAGGTCTCTACACAGCAAGTGCCTTATTTCCTCTTTCTCTTGAGGGTGCAGAGAACAGAATATGAAAGCAATGCAGCTGAGTCATTATGTCAGGCAGATATCCTTGTGCAAAATTATACATTGGGCTTGGGGGTAAGGGATAATTTTACTTTCATTTATTCCTTTTAGAGCAGTTAATGCCACTATAAGTGGTGCCTGAATTAATGCCTCATACTCCAAAAACAAAGAAGTTCTTTAAGATGAGATTAGTACATTTAAGATCTTTTAAAATATGATTAAGATGTCTCAGAGCATCAATAGGATGAAGCCCATTTGCCCACTTTTCACTTAGAGCAATTTATCTTTGAGGCGCAGTATTCTAGTCACACACAGCACCAAATGTTATTTCACTGATAAAAATCTCCATTTCAATAACCATTCTACTGTCTCTGTGTTTTACTGGGTTTTCCTAGGGGCATGTGATAAGCAAGCCTTTACCTTCTCCAAGGGTCAGACAACATTTGTGACATCTCTGTATGATATGGTAAATAATTAAGATTGGTAGACACAGTTAAAGTAAGATTTTCTTCGACATGCCATCATTTTCTGACCTCTTCAGACACAGTGCTTTGTAATGGATGAAGCTCTCACCATTAATAAGCATTTTCTCTGTTGTTTCCTAAAGAGCCATTCATTAGATTAACAAAACAGTCAGGAGCTAATAAAGGTCCTCTCAGCTCAGCTAGAGAGAAGGACATGTTAATGCCTCAAGGCAAAATGTCATTTAACCTGAAATGTCAGAACCGGTCACAAGGACTTTGACCTGTAATTGTGTCTGGAGAGTTCAAAAGCGTGGGAGTTTCCAAGGGAGGAGAGGGGAGCAGATTTGCCAGGGCATTCAGTGCCCACAATGAGGATTTTCGAAAGAGCTGGTAGGCACCCACCAGCACCCCATTGCTCCCAGTGGGAGCACAGCTCTGCTGGAAAGTGTCCCCGCAGCTGCCTCAGGGAACAGAATTCAAGGGGAATTCTGCAGGCCTAAAGGTTGGACTGCCCTTCTCACATATGCCTACAGCAGCCCCCAGGGAGCTCCAAGGGGAGCTGGGGAAACCAAATGAAGGATGAGAAAAGAGTAGATCCTTCCTCTGTGTGTGCCATTGCAAAGCATAATAGCCCAGTATGTTTCAATTTCCTGAATGTTAAAGGTTATATGGCATCTCTTCTCATCAGGGGATTTAAACCCTGAGGGTTAAGGCCAACAGTTCCCATGAAATAAGCACTGAGTGGAATTTGCATCCCAAATTCAAACCAAATTGAACATTAGTAATATTTTAGCATACATTAGGCTAATGAGCCTGAAGTCCTCCAATGTATAAAATAAGCCTCATCATGAAAATCCATCCAGTTCCAGGGTAAAATTTGAACACAAAGGAAAAGAAAGATTTAGAGAAATTGCTACTTAATTAGTTTTACCTGAGCATTTCCACTTGCACTGTAGGTATCATGCAAAGTGACTAGAAGTAAATAAAACATTTATGTTACATTTTGTGAAAGATGTCATATCCAAAAGCTGTCTTCATGAGTCCCATGCAGAGATAACGGTCCAGTCTAAGTTGAAAGAAGAGCCATGTCTCAAACTGCTTCCTGCAGTAAGAAACAGAACCATCACAAAGTCTCCCAAACACCTATGTATTTGCTATGTATCTCTAAGGCCCGATCACCATATCTTTAAATGACAGCTGACACAGACACATTAAACTTCACCTCTCCTCTTTTTATTTTCTTTAACCTGCTAAGAGGTTGAAAGAGATGTGAGTTGTTAGAACTTCCTCCTAGGTAACTTGCAGCATGGAAGCAAGATCTGTTCACTGCCTTCTTTTCTGCTTCTTTCTCTCTCAGCTTGTCATGGATAACTGTGGTCAGCTCCATGGCAGCCCGCTCTGGACAAGACCCAGTTGCTGTCTGCTTTTGGGTGGCACATAGGGCTGCAGCAATTACAGCTCAGTCCAGCCACAGGCTATTAAAGGAAGGGGCATCACAAATACAAATCATAGTTCATGTGCTCTCCCGTCTCTAATGCTTGCAAGATGTGCCTTGGAAAATTTCCTCATTCTCTCTTACAGTGACAGATATTGCACAAAGATCACAGGCAATTGCCTTCTAATAGGCTTTAAAGATTTCAGTCAATCCAGTGTCTGCTCTTTATTCCCAGTTTTGCTAATTAGAGTTGTGTGTTGGTAGCTACAGTGGGTATTTAGAATTATGCTCTATATCTTAGCAACCTACCAAGAACATAGATGTGTGTATTAATAAAAAAAAAAATCCAAACATTTCTGAGTGCAGCAATTACAAAACTGTAGCAGTGACAGCTCAAGGATTTACATTTAACCAGATGCTCTTTAGTTTGTAATAAAACTTTCTGTGTGGTTGTGAATCTCAAGGAAACAAATTGTTCATTCTTGGTGACGATATGCCCTGGAAAGCAAAGACTAAATACAAAGAAGTCTCATATTTTCCAAGTCTGGCTTTGGAAATAGTAAATGTGGTCATGTTTCAGCATGCTGCATCTTAGTCCATATGCAGAAGTCTTGACAGTGAAAATGTTTGTGTAAAACATCATAATCATAAATATTCTGAGTGGAAGACCAGGCTGGGATGCAGTTTCACTTTCCTCTTACATTCTTTCCACATTGAAAGGCTTTGGAAGTTTTCACCCTCCTCCACTGTCCCTCTAGTCCCTGCCTCTAACACACACAGACAATTTCCCTAGGATTTTTACCTATAATGAGAACGGAGCATATTTTCTGCAGTGCGACAGATGGTGCTTGCGAAGACTGGACATGCAGGAGGTCCCTAATTAAAGCTTTAAACTTGGGGATGAGAAGCGGCAGGCACAGTCTGGTTGGTGCTCAGATCATGGATGCGGAGGCGGGCTGCAGAGCGACCTTCCCAAGCACACGGATCCTTAGGGAACTCCTAATGACAAGAGGCAGTTAATTCAAAGCTAATTGAGAAATCTCTTTGCAGCCTTTGCACAATAAAACAAGGTGTCAGACCTCAGCTGGCACTTGCACCCTGGCAGGAGGGAAATGGCCAGAATTGGGCTGCAAAAGCTGCCGCCTCATTCTCACTCCAAACAAAGCGCCCTAAACCCTTCCACGCTCATGTTTTCCATAGCACCTCAGCCCATGAATAAGACCTGCCAAGAGGCAGCGCCTGTAGCTATGAATAGAGATGAATCTTACAGCTTGATAAAGGCTGCTGCTTTAACTAGAATAACAACCCCGCAGAGCTGGGGACACATGAGCATGGTGCTCAGAGCAGATCGATGGTGGCTGCAGCTCTTAACCTGCATCGCTGACATATTAGGACATTGCATAAGTTCGTTCAGCACTTCTGCACCACTGCACTGCTAAGCTTCAGGGGAGCCCATGGTTTTCTTGGACAAGGGGTAATGGGTACAAATTGAACCACAGGAAGTTCCATCTCGATGTGAGGAAGAATTTCTTTTCTGTGAGGGTGACAGAGCCCTGGCACAGGCTGCCCAGAGAGGCTGTGGAGTCTCCTTCTCTGGAGATCTTCCAAACCTGCCTGGATGCCACCCTGTGCCCCGTGCTCTGGGTGTACCTGCTGGAGCAGGGGGTTGGACTAGATGACCTCAACCATCCTGTGATACTGTGACTCAATCTCCACCAAGGGATCAGCTCCTCTCTTTCGTTAGGCCTTCAGTCATTTTGCCAAAGGCCTCAATTTTGGGGAGCGGACTCCCAAATACATGCCCAAAATATGAGATCAAAGGGATTTTTGTGATAATTTTAGGAAAAAATGACAAAGTCTGAATTGTATTTCCCCTTCAATCTATAGAAACCACAACTGCCTTCCCTGTATCATTTCAGCTGGAGTCATCAGCACTTCATCATCATCATGGCTAGGCTGCGTGAACAAAGATAAGGGAAGGGCTTTACCCACGTTTGCTGCAAGCGTGCTGATGGCTAAAAAGACTGATGCGGGAAAGGCAAGTCTGGCTGCAAAACGCGCAGCGGAAGGTCTCCCTAGGCAGTATTGGTGAGACATGGTTCTTTCTGCGTTGTCTCTTCTCTTTGAGATTGACTCTGCCTGTGTTCTCAAAGGAGGTGGCAGCGTTATGGTGCACAGCAGAGAAATTGCTCAGTCTGAGTCCTCCTTCTCATGGCCTGAGACATCATGGTTTCAGGGAGCTGATGCCCACCTTTCCCGGCCTCTGGCCACCCCATGTGATCCCCATATAATGCCTGGTCACATTCTCTGTGGGGCCAATGAAACTGTCAGACTTTGCTCCTCCACCAAGGCTGAACCTTGAACCATTCTCTACTCGTTTGTTCTGGAAAACAAAAATTGGAACATTTCTAGAGCAAGATTTTTCACTCTTTTTAAGGAAGCTATTTTTAACTCATGAATGAGTCTCAGCTACTGTATACAGATAAAAGGACTCTCTATGCTTTTACTGGCTGCAGATCTGACCCTCTGCTTCTACCTAAGCTACGGTCTGGACACTAAGTGTTTTATAAACTGAAGAGTAATCTAAGAAGTAGTGAACCTATTCACATCCTTATTTTCTTCAGACTTATTCTCTGGCTAAATCTGCTAAATTACAGAGTTATTAATGTCCTATACATGCATATTAACATAGGTATTCCTAAATAAGAACACTGTAAAATATGCTATGGCAAATTATAATCTTTATGAAACTGAATCGATTTTTTTTAAAGTTTGGAAATCCTTAAGAATATGATGAAGAGTATTTGCAAGGCTGGTAGATTCATCAAATTCCTACTCTAACAGAGGAAAGCAAATTAGCCATGAAAGCAATATCACAGACCTGAAAAAAGTCTATCTCATCAGAGAGCTGTGGAAATGAACAGAAAATTAATCTGCAGGGCGCAGAAAGTGTGAGATTAGTTCAGCAGAACAGGAAGATTTAATTAAAGACATATACAAACCAAATTGCAAAGCATGTAATACTCTGCTTTTGAAGAGCTTGAGAAAGAGTGCCATTAGCAGAAGGTGGGAAAGAAAGCATGAAAGCTGGGGAGCAGCAAGGCCTGCCAGTCGGCTTGCTGCAGTGTTGAGGGCTGATTGCTCCCGCAGGGAAGGCTGAGGCAGGGTGGAGGCACTTTGGGGTGGAAAAGGGCAACTGAGGTGAAGGAGCCTGTTCTTACCTGAGTTTTAGGTTTATCGCTGTCACCATAGGGCCAACCCAGCTCTCTCAAGGCTAAAGGAAAGCACTCATAAAAGCAAATAGCAGAATGTATCAGAACAGCATTTGGCTCTAACAGGAAAATACGATCAAGGGTCCCATTTCTTTCTTAGCTACAGTACAGCAAGCTCATTGCTCTCAGCCCAATCAAGAACAGTGGTTGTTCCCTGCAGCACCAGGAACTGATTTGTGCATTTGGGAACATGGCAATTAGACGTTAATCTGGCCTAGTCCTCTAGGATCTGGTTGTGCAGCAATTTGCAGTGATGATTTTCCTGAGACTAACATTACAACTGATGTGACAGCATTTCAGTGATGTCTATATGTGGAATACACAGGGACACCAAGGCATCATTTTGCGTGATTGCCGGTAGTATTCCACAATGCTAAATTCTGCGGAATTTATTTATTTATTCATTCTTCAGCTGCCTCTTAAAATGAACGGCAGCTTCAACCCCTTCAGCTGCAAGGCCCCAAGCAAGAGCCTTGCTACAGGAGTCCAGTGTTTTTCCAAAGTCCCCAAGAGTGAAAGGGCACCATGGGCCAGGTGAGCCTCATTTCAGGGTACAGCCCCTCTTGCAGCATCTGAGCTCTACTAGGTGCCAAGCAGCAGGAATGGCCCATAGGTCACTGCAACCGTGCCCCTTCCAGAATGGTTTGCTCAGTGCTGACAGCACGCGGGGAGCTCGGAGAAGGCGGACACCCTTGCCAGTTCTGACACAGGAAGCACTGTGCGGGGAGCCGGCTTGTGCAAATCCTGCCTTACTTTACAGTCAGTCACTAGCTGAGCTCATTAATTGAGCGCCAGTCATTCTTCAGATGACATTCTATTTCAGGCAGAAAAGAACTATGTAGCTGCTGTACGAGCGAGGACAGAAATTGCCTGGTGATAGCCAAGATAGAAATCTTTCTGGAATGAAAAGGGATTTCTTTCTTTCTCACAGCTATTTGTTTGAGCTGTGAAGAACAACTCACTCAGAATGGAGAGCAGAGCATGTAAATGCAGTGTCAAGGACACAATGGCTGTAGGAAGTGAAATGCCGTATACCTGAGCCAAATTAGCTGGCTGAATAGCTGAGTACTGGGGAAATCAGCTGTTTCATTTTTTTAACTTGGGAAAGCAAACTGGATTTCTATACATTTCCATTTTCCAAGTTTGTTGGGCCCCAATAATCTTAACTTTCTCAATATGCGAAAGGTGTTTTTCCCAACGTGCTGTGTTATCTTGCTGTCGCTGCTTTTAGTTCAGTAGATTCTACTCATTTAAGCCTGGCAGATCAAAATGGGCTGTGTTTTGTCTGGCTGCCAGAGTTCACCTTAAGCAGATGCTAATCATGGTTGTAAAATGGATGTGTCTGTGTGTATGTGCATGAATGTAAATGAGATCAAGAGGAATAGATACACCTAAATCAAAAAAAAAAAAGAAAAAGAAGAAAAAAAGAATCTTTTTGAAAACAACTCAGAGGAAGCCAGAGGGAATTTATACTGATGATTAAAATTTGAGGAGATGGCACATCATGTGTCAAGCAGAGGAAATGTGCAAAAGGAATAAAATTACAGTGTCAGATTCTGTAAGTAGTTGGCACATGTTAGAGAGGGGGAGGAGAATTTGTGCCAGCCTTATGGGCACGGTCTGCCCAAAGGGCAGCAGGAAATGCTGATTTCCTGCCTGCAAGTCCCAGCTACTCTGCTGCGGCTGGCCTCGCGCCCAGGGCAAACTGTGCTGTGCAGGAGGCGCAGGGGCACGGGAACGCCCACCAAACCCTCCTTGGCAGAGCGTGTCCTGTGCTCTGTTCATCTGCTCCCTTCCTCCGCTGGCTCCTGCTCCTTCATTCCGTTTGACATAGTCACCTCCCGCCTCGGGCTCATCTTGCACACATCAAAACAAAACCCCCTTGCAAATGGGTTTAGTTTCAGCAGCTTCATTGGCTTCTACACTTGAAGACGTTTGAATTTCCTGTCAATTTGGGTGCTACCAGAAATTTGCTCTGTTTTTTTTTTTTTTTTTTTTCCCCTGCTAAACTTGTAATTAAGCCAGCATCGTGGCTCCTTGTAAAAAGGCTGCTTTAAAGTTCTAGGCAGATGAACAATAGAAATTGTGCAGATGGTGCCCTGCAGACTTCAGTTCTCCGAAGCTTCATCAAAACATTGCAGGAATTCAAGCCTATGCACTCTTCTACTTCCAGATGCTCTTGTGACAAGTCACGGACAAAAAACAAATTATAATCCTATGAAATACCACTAAAAGGCTTATATTTTGATAATACTTTTCCCAGTTCCTAGTTACAAAATTCTTTTTTTGCTTCTGCTAATGTTTTCATTTTTTGTCTGCACATTGCAGTCAAAAATGAATTCTTATGAGTCAGAGGATCTCAACTCAAATATGCATTGTGTGTTACTTTTGCCCATTGTCAGGTACAGATTATAAAGACCACCAGCGTGACACAAAAACACCATTAATAAAAGATTGCTGCTTTCTGTCACGAGTCAGATAAGAAAGCAATCAGTTGTGCCATCACTGTGATGGGAAAAGGAAAGCCCGTTCACATTTTGCAATGGCTGAGATGGTTGCAGAGACAAAGATTTGTGCATTAATCAGTATCACAACAAAAGGCAGTGGGATTGGATGGAGTAATGTCATAATAATGTTCTAAGTAAGTCTGGAAAACATTTCTGTTCCTCCTCAACATTAGGCAACATTTGGATGAGACTTTGCGCAATGTGCAGTTTAGACTTCAGATCTGAGGTTGGATTGAGATTAGAGTTTAGTCCTGGCAAAAATCCCAAATCTGTACTGTCAGATTTCATCCAAAAATAAAAACACCTGGAGAATCACTGATCTTGCAAGACTCCTGCCACCTTGACAAGCAGAAAATCTCCTATGCTTTCTTTTATTTTGTTCTGTATCTGTATCTAAATGAGAGTCAAGCAAAAAAACTAAACTGAAGCCATAAAGCCAGGAATTTCTGACCCTGATCCAGACATATTCTTTGGAGAGAATTGTAGGGAAAGAGCATTTAAAAGCTGGAATTTGTGATTTGCTTTGTAAAGAGAAGTGTGACAGCTGTGCACTTCACAACTGCAGCTGGATTTCCCCCAATTAAAATTCTCTAGTACGCATCTATAGTTATGGATCAGAACACTTTTTGAGATTAAAAAAAAATGTTTCTTTTGAGTAAAAATGGCTTATAATAGTACAAAATGCTTGTGCGTATAGAAGTGCACATATTTATGCATATTTAAATCTATAAAGAATAATATAAACAGACATACAGACATTAATAGCATTTCACAGGAAATACTACCTTTGGCCACAATTGCTCCATAAATTAAGTCTATTTATAGCACTTTTAAAATATTGACCTTCCTTTTACATTTTTTTTTTTAAATGCAGCTCTAAGACATAAGATTAGAGAGGAAGGTTTCAAAAAATTACCATTGAGCTTCTGTTGGCTACAGAATTACAATCAGTGCATTGTGGCACAGCCTGCATTGTTGCCTATAAACAGCTCTGGCTCTTTCTACACATTATTTCCCACAACTTTTGATTCGGGCGGAACAGTAACCTGCACACAGCTAGATAACTGTTTTAGCCCAAAGCTCTGAAAGCGATGTAGTCTCTTAATGACACTCAAGTATTAGTTCAGAGATGTTATCGTAAAATTAATTACATTCTCTACAAGACACCCTTAATGTTAATTCTGATGGCTGTCTCATTGATTGCCTACTCAGTCCCTTACTGTGTTGGTTTGCCTCGGTCTCTGCTGCGAGCGCTCGTGCCCCAGGCTAGCTGCCCATCTCCAAGCTGCCGCACATCAGGGAAGGTCGGGATTACCACGGAGGACACGCAGCCTCCGCTGAACTGAAAGAGCCCTTTGTTAGGACAAAAATACGACGTTTGCTGAATTTCTTTTCATGAGGCAGTTATCTTGTTCAGATAAATGGGTAAATTCAGGAGACTGCCTCTCTGTTCTGACCTCTCGTGGGGACTAGCACTAGAACCTCATGGCTTGACAAAGTAAAGGAGAGAGACTGGCAAAGAGGAAATGGTAGGAAACAGTGAAAGAGAACGGAGAAACTCATTAGCTGGGCTTTGCTGTCCTCTTCATGCCCTAAGCTCGCCCCTCTTCCCTGGCTGCAGTGACCTCCCTGCCACGCGCTGGGTCCCGCCGACCGTTCTCCTGGCTCTCAGGACACCGGATGCCCATCAGGATATCCATGGGCCACAGGGCATGGCTGCCCCATGCGATGGGGCACGGCAGAGCCGAGCCGATGGAGGGCACGGCCTCGCGCCCCTGGGGCTGCCGTGCTCCAGCTTTCCCAGTCTGGAACTAATGCAGGCTAACAAGCCCTGATTTTCTGCAGGCATCGCTGATGTGGACATTGCTCGGGCTCCTCGCCCCGGCTGGCCTCTCGGCAAGCAGCCTCGGCCGCTGCCACAGGGGTCTGCCAGCCACGGGACCTGCGCACGGGGCCTGTGCGAGGAAACACCCACTCTGAGTGCTGCCTCGTGGGACAGCACTCGCTGTTTGACCCAGCTTTGTGCTGAACATCAATACAATAATCTCTGAGTGTTACGTCAGATTTTGGGGGGCTTCTGGACCACCTACTATCAATATTAAAGTGTCAGTTAAGAGACACCTTATGCTTTATGTCTCAGCTTTGTGCAGCATCCAGTGCATGTTCCAGATTATAATTTCACACAGCTTCTTCAGAATTAATTTCCTTCTAGCCACGGAAGGATTGCAGTAGCATATCCAACACTCTTACACTTCACAGAAAGTCTGTTTTGACTTTTACACTGTTAAATGAGATGAAAATGCTTATTTCTTTGCATATACCTTCTGCTTTTCCATCACTAGCATGGATTGGTTCCTGCAGTGTGGTGAAACTTTTCGAATGAGCTGGAGAGCACAGGCAACTTGAAAGTTTTATTTAATTGCCCAGGCTTCAGAACAAAGGTGAGTTAAAGAACTGGCGGAGCAGTGGGTGACTGTCCAGGAGGATTCCTCAGTAAACCTGTGGATAATCTCATCCTTTCAAGCTGGAAACCAGTGTGGTGAGTTATTCTTGTAGCTACCCAGGGAAAAGGGAGAAGAACAGCTCCTACTTTGTTGCCCTCTCCTAGTATGCAGTGGTCTTAATGAACAACACCAGTTTTCTATTCAGCCTTATATGTTTAAACTTAAACTTTCCTTTCATTCTGTATGGAGAGCCCCTGCAGCTCATTTTTCTCTTTACTATTGTGGTAATTTTTCCAAAATATTAATTGAAATCTGAATTAGAATCTGATTGCAATCTAAATTGAATAGAGGAGCTGTGACTTTCCAGTTTTCTGCAATCATAAAATTACATGGCTGAGAGAGCTAAATCTAATTGTGTATGCATGTGTTTTCTTTTATTTTTTTAATCTCTTCCTGCTTCTGCAGTTGGTTTTGTATTCTAATAAGCCCAAACTCAGGAGGCATTTCTAATCAAATAGCTACAATTTCATGTCCGATTATGGATGCATATTTGTAACAAGATATAATCTGAGAAACAACTGGAGGAGCATTTCTAAATAATATGTATCTAATTTCTCCCACCTAATAGAATTTTCAGCATTTCTTGGCTGTATTAGTTTTGTGTTCAGCACACAGCTTAAAACACTAGTGGCCTGAGAGAATGTGTTACCGTTTCTACAGCTGAGCTATAAACCCGTCAGCAATGGGCTTGATATTCAGTACTATAAACTGTACTTGGTGATGAAGCTCCAGCGCCACTGGGTTTGTTCCAGACTGTTCAGTGAATCGCTTGATCTCCTGCCTAAGTTTAGGCACATAAGCTGTCCCACTAAAATTATGAAGATTTGCTGGAGAAGATACGTAGAAAGACCTTCAGGAGTCTGAGGACTTATTTTTAAGCAGCTGCTGGATCTTGTAAGGTCATGTTGGAAAGGCTCCCTTCTGCGTGGCTGCAATTTTATAGCCTGATTCTGGACACTGCCTTGCTGGGGACACAGCAAGGCAGTGCTTGATTTTATTGATAGAGGATGAGAGGACGGCAATTTAAAAAAGTTGTCCTTCTGCAAGGAGCTGTGCATGCTTTCTGTAGCAAGATACAATGAGGATTACCCAGACAAGCTCTTGAGTAATTTTTGCACTTTCAGCTCTGGAAATTGTCATTGCCTACAAACAATATGCCAATAACAAGATGAATGCTTATTTGTATGCAAATTTGCTGCAGTCTTATTACGCCATAAGAAAAGAGCTATTAAAAATAAATCTGTATAAAAAACATTATTGGGCCACTGTATCACTGCATCAGAATCAAGCCTCACCTCGTGGAAGTTACAAAGCCACAGAGCTACGTGCCAGAGGATGTGGAAAGTACTGTCAGAGTCATCTCTTTCTTGAGGAAACTTGCTGGTGGTCACAGGCTTTGGCCAACCCCAATTGCTGTTCCACACAGCTCTGAATTGGCTGCTTTAGGCAAAGGTCATATTGTGGTATCAATTACTTGCTACTACCTGGAAAATTTAATTTCATGCCCCACAGTGGGTCTGCTTTCTTTTCTATGATGATTGGCAACTGTTTCCCTGTTGGTAACTGAAATAGCTCATTTACTTGAAGCGATCAAAACCCAGAAGCTCACTGATTTGCAAGGACAGTTTCAGCTTGCTAGCATAACACAGACAGCTCTCCTACAAATGCATTCACACGAACAGAAGAAAAAGTACTTGCCCTTTACAAAGACTCTTAAGAAATCGTATTGCTTATGATTTATGTCTTGTCAATCTGCTCCTTGTCATCCAGCTGGTGTCTAGCTAACATACTGTGTTTTGTTTCCTTCAGGTTAATAGTACAAAATGAAAACTGTGGGAAATCAGTGGTCTAAAAAAGTGTCCAATCAGTTGCCAAATGTTTTCTATAAGAAGCCTCTTAGGAGCTTGCTAAACAGCTGGTCTGTATTTTAAAACATCTTTTCCAGCCCTATTTCCAAGATCCAAGAGCAAGGCCTTCATTTATTCTCATCAATTGTTTCTTTCCTAAAGGATATATTACATCATTGATGTTGAAGTGGAATTACTAATCAAAGTAATGGGGGATTTCTGCTTAAAAATTGCTTAAACAATACAGGAAGGGAAAAGATTTTTAAAAAGGTGCACAGGAGTGAACGTGATCTTTTTCCATTGGAAAGGATCTGAAGATTTGAGGTTATGGTTCTCCTGATGTATTTTCATGACAAAAAAGGAATTAAATTGTATTGGTTACTGAGTTCTCTAGGATCAGATGCTTCTTCACTAGCAGCTAGAAGGTTTAGCTGCTGTCCTTTAAATTCACTCCAAAGTGTCTAATCTAATTTTACATGCACTGATGCCAGTGATGTGCTCCGTGCTGCGCTACAGGTAGGGTTTACTCAGTAATGGATATAGGCCTGACGCAGGAAGTTTACAACACGGAGATCTGCTCTAAAGCTCCTGGAAGCCACTAAAGCACCTATTACCCTGAATCAGAACCTGGTAGCCCCAACTAAATTTTTTTTCTGAAACTCCTTCAGTAAAAAGCACCACAGAGAAAGCAACAAATAAAGAGTGCAACTCTACCCAGGTCCTTCCGTTTGAATGAGGAACTGCTCCAAAGAGCAGTCAGGATGCTAGGACAAGTGCTGAAAATATCAGTGGGAAGATAGGTGTCTTTTGGAGATGAATGATGATCATCTTTCACTTCTTCAGACTGCATCCTCATCGTTGTAAGTCTCCAGAGGAACTAACAACAGCTAGGCCTCCACTATCCTTTGACAAGTCTGGATACTTGTTTTGCAGGCTATCTCTACAAAATGTAACTCTGGGCTTTGTAGATGTCCCGTCCCAAACATTGCCATCATCAGCTGCAGCAAAGCAGCAGCAGCTCCAGGGCACTTGATCAAGCAAGTAGATAAAGCTTTGTATTTCCTCCTCTGCCCAGAAGTTACATTGAACAGGCAGACTCAATGGCCATGTCCCAGCAAGCCTGTGATCTGCCTTTGGCCTGTCCAGTCATGCCTCCAGACAGGAGCATAAAGCCTGCAGAAATCCTGGTCAGGAAGGAAGAGCTTGCTTTGGATTTAGCATCTCTCCAGGATAAGAGATCCTAGGCCTCATGACCAAACACTTTCATAACACTCAAGGCAAAAGAAAATTGCGAATAAAGTGGTAAATTAAATGCAAAGACTTATGCTTGTCCTATTAAAAGCAATGAGGTTTCACATGTTTGAAAGTACATATGCATTCATATATTTTGTTGACTGTTAACCTAAACTCACCTTTAGCCTATCCATTCTCTTTTAAAAACAAAACAAAACAAAAAACATCTTAATGAGATGGGAAATGCATCTGGCAATCATATATTACAAATAATTTTACCTTAGTTAATACCTAAATATTGGCCACTAAAGCACTGAATTGCCAGAGCCAGACTTTGCTAGCAGGAATGTAATTAGCTGTTAGTGGTTTGGCACTGCAATATCAGAGACTGCCTGGAACAAATTTGCAGGCCTCAGAGAAATGCCATACTTCTGGCTCCAAGAAGGCAAAGCAATTTTCCCTCCCCTCTCCTTTTGGTGAGGGATGCTAGGCCACTTTCCTGGCACTACCTGGTGTCTTTCCCATCCAGTAATGTTTGCCATTACTTGTTGCTCTGCAGTTATTGTGCGCTTGCAAAGAGTCAGCACAGGCAATGCTAGAGCACTACCACCCACAGGGTAATTTTGCAATTTTACCCGTCATGCTCAGTCACCTTCAAATTGTGAAGCATCCCTTGCACTCCCTAAACTTCCACTACCAAAGTGCAGTGCCCAGCAACTCAGCTACACTATCTCAAAAAATAATGGCATGAATAATGCTATAATTTGAACACAGTGTGCTAAACTACATTAATTAACTGTAGAAGGTCAAAGAACAGAGAGATAAAGCACATAAAGCAGGTCCCAAAATGCACTTGGCTGCAAATATTTGTACCAAATATTTGGTGCAGCATGTGCCACATCTCATTGAAGATTTAAAGAAACAGACGCCTTTCATTTTCTCTGCAGAACGACATCGTTCAAATGTCCTGCACAGAGCAGGCTGATACTTTGGGATATTCAGCTTCTCTAACATTTTATAAATGTCACCAGTGCATATTCCTGCAATGATTTGCTGATCATTCCTTTATGTTTCTAATCTTCTTAGCTTTTTATTAGGGAAACCTCCAACAAAACTCTAGTTAGTGAGTCCCTTTGAAAGAATCCAAACATGAACTATAAATTCAGCACTTTTTCACTGTTGAGAATTCCCTGTATCATAAATTCATAAATTCACATCTGGAAATGGATTCTTCAGAGTTCATTGGTTATTCCTCTAAGGTAATTTCTCCTCTCTGAGGAGGGAAATTAGGCACTCAGTAGGAGCTAAGTGCCCAAATCCCTTTTCTCTCTTTGAAAAGTCTTCTCGTGGATGCCTCTGATGAAAAGAACTAATAGGCGTTATCACAGGCGCTCTCTGTTAGGATACTCTATATGCTCCCAGCCTCTTTAACATCCTACGAAAGACTTCAAGCGAAAAATGAATTCTGGGGTTTGACTCTTTGTATTTGAACTGTACCTCCTGAACATTTAGAGGAGAATGAGAATTGTGCTCGTTTCCAGTGAGAGGCAGTACTTTAGTGATTTCTTTCAATTCTAGTCCTGTTCAGAGTCTCCTAACTCAAGAGCAGGTATTGACAGGCATCCTGTGGTTTTATTTTTTCCAGTCCTCCTTCTGCTCTGTCTTTCTGCCCTCTCTTTCTAGCTGAAAGTCAAGACCCACAGCTGGAGGAAATAAAATGCTATATTGCAGTGCTTTAAAATTAGCAAGGTTCAATTTCAGCTCAGAACTAACAGAGCTCTCTGCAGAAGGCACTGAAGCTCTCTCTCTGTGCGTCTGTCTCTCTTCTAATGGAAAGAACATAAGCAGCTGCCGTCTGAAAAAAGTCAGGAAAATCCACCACCTACATCTTCCCTGCACTCAGCAACTAGTGCTCGTCCTAGCACAGCAGTGAAAGATGATTCCATCCCATCAGCATCACATTATCAAGCAGCTTCAGGTTGTCCTTAATCACCTTATTATTTTTCTCTTTCAAAGTTTAGATTAAATGATTTAACAATGCCCAGGCGATTTCCCTATAAAGAACGTGGAATTGGTGTCCATATGCTGTAAGTTAGGACACATGAGAATGGGAAAGTTGAACATACTTGTTCTACTACAGGAATAACAACCACCTCCCTTCCCCCCGCTTCCCTTGCCCTTCGCTAAAGCCCCTTCTCCAAAACCACATAACCATATGGCCAGGGTAATAAAACATCAAGGCCTTAGTCACAATAGCAATCCCAATAAAAAAGCCAAGGTAGGAGCCTTCACAAGGCTTAACCTTCGTTTACAGCTGATCCCTGGAGTGTCTAGCTCTGCAGCTTTTAAACACTGCTCATATCCCCCATAAAAAATGTTTCCTATTTAAATAATAAAAGATTTACTACACGAACATCCTTCTCCCACCCCCCTGGATTACACTTCTCCAGGGAAAAAAACACCAGTTGGACTGGGTAAAACACCTGCCTTATTAATACCATACATCACAAAACAACATTGCAGAACGTGATAGCAAGCAAACATGAGGCCCCTCTTTGTAGCTGAAAGAGTCCCTGCTGTGCCAAGCGCCTTCATCTGGGAGAAACAGGTGCTTCTCCCCACAAATGACGCCTTCTGCCACAGGTTAGCACAAGAAAGTGGAGGAGCTGCACTGCTCGGAGAGCCCCGATGCCTCCTTTATGCCCATGGCATGAGCTTAAAGCATCGCCCGCACCCAGGAGCCCCCAGCTTACTCTCCAAAGAGCAGCCTGCGTGTCTGGAGTGTGTTGCGTCTGGCTGAGCACGTGCTGTGTCCGCTCAGAGGGTGTTCCAGGCCAGCGGGCGCTCCGCACGGCCTCAGAAGGCCCTGCTCCTGCTGCGCGGAGCGCGTCCAGCATTCCAGGCACTGGGCTGCACAGACGGCTCGTGCTGCACAAACGCCCATCTCAGGCCGCCTGCAGCTGAAGGAGGACAATCAGACCGTCAAGGTGTGCTTTGTACCGAGGTAGGCTAGAAAGTGGTATTGTATTTTAAAAAATAATGAAGGCTAAAACTGCACGCTCATTTTGGAGCTGTGACCCTGGAAAGAACATTTATAGTACCTATATTTTAACCTGGGTCTAAGCATACAGAGAGGCTTTCAAAAGCATCAGGAGAAAATATATGTTTTCAGATGACAGTATAAAACTCTGGCTCTATTGAGGCTTACTCACCACTGCTTTAAAAGACTAATAGTCCACTGAAAATACATTTTAATTATCCAACACCTTTTTCATTGTATCACAGATTATATTGTTCAGTCTACAAAATCCTCTGGAAATCTAGACATGATTCAGTGAAAATTTAGCTCTAATTGCAGATTTATTTGAAAACCTCCAGAGATGAAGTTCACCAGCACAGCTATAATCTTTCCTCTCATTCCCTTTACTGTAGGCAGCTTCAGCTATTTCTGCACTACAGTAGCATTTGCTGACATTGCCATGGGGATGTCATATATTAGGTAGCACTCCAGGCTTTGGTTAGCAATACATGATACATCTTGAAGCAGTTAAATTCCTCATGCCATTTTGGAGTTAAAACCCTGTTTCATTTAAAAGCTGGACTCCTGGCTGGTAACTTGTCTGGGATAGTGGGTGGCAGGTCAATGCAATTTGAAATGGCCAAGATAGAACAGGAAACCATGAAAAATGGAGCAATTACACTGCAGGTCAAGGTTTGTTATGGGGTGGCATGGTTTCAATTTGGCACTGAAGCATGGCAACAAGGCCACTAGGCATGTTCATGTATTTTTGTTATCAGCCATTTCCAAGCAGTATTTGAGAAGGGGGAAGAGGAAATGCAGGAGGCCAATGCAGTTAGCTTGAACGGTTAGCAGCTTACAATGCACTTTTTTTTTTCTTTCTTTTTTTTTAAGGAGATTATTGTTAAACTAACTGGAATAAAAACATCCCTATAAAGCTATAAGAACCCTGTGCTATTTGCCAAATTCTAGATCAAAAGTGCTTAAACTGTTTTATATACTTTTTTTGAAAAATAAAATGCACATCTGGCCTGACAACAAGTATGCCAAGTTTTAGCCTGATGAACTTTGAAATGGGCCTCCTACTAGCAAGCCTTAAGACCCAGGTTTCTCACAGAGGTGCTGGACAGTCATTTATAGCCAAAAGTCACTTGTATAATGACACTGCTCTGTGCTAGCACCTAATTGAAAGACTCTTGATACAGAGTGTTCCTTCGTGCTAATGAAACTGTTTTTAATTTGTCCCTCATTTATCATCATTTATCAGCTGGCACATGAAGTCTGGATGTTAAAATTTTATCACAGCAGAACAAGTTACTGTAACCATAAGTCCAGCTGTGGAACACACACCCACTACAATCTGTTTACACAGTACAGCTCTTCACTTACTGTCCCATTCCTTTTGCTTTATGACGCAAACCCAGAGTTGGTTGAGAACCTTGAAAAGGCTTTTGCTGAAGCTGCAGTTTGTTGGAAACACTCTTTTATTTTCCTGATTGCCAGATGGGAGGAATGATGATAATCTAAAAGAAATAAAAGGTTTCTTCTATGCTCTGCCCGGAGAGCCAAATGTTCATGAAGAAAGAAGCATTTCTTGCTATGATTAAAGTGCAGACTACAAACAAACCCGTTAAAAAAAGCCTCATCATTTGAATCTCCTCTTAGAACTATATTTCACAATGAAATGTAATGTGAAATATGACAAAAGGTGTCTGGAAAAAGTCATTGCGTGGCTGACATTTGCAAGCAGTAGAGAAAACATTTGTGTCTACCAATTTTCTCTGCATGCCAGTTGGTGAAATGGTACACATCCAATCACCCACTTCGTGAATATCCCTTCTGTGTACCAGCAAACCTGGAAATGCTTTTAAATCAAACCTACGTATCTGAACTCTGACCAAATTCAAATGAGAAGGTATTTAGGCCTCAGTGCTACTTGATGTGGACCCAAATTGATGAAGGCATACATAGAATTGTTCTCATTAATTAACTACTCTTATTGACACCATTACAATGTCTGGAAATGTCTTCTTCCTGGATCATTTATTACTAAAATTCTTTATACTCTGAATTAATCATATCCTGCATACAGAGAAGTTAAATTATACCAATTCAGTTCAGACACCTAGTTTAAGTGAAGATAATAAGGACTTTAGATTTGGCTGATCATATTCACTTGATTTCCACTGACTCTAAATGAATCCTCAGATCCCCTATGGGATCCTAGCTCAGATGCAGATCTCTGCAGTTGGAGGCCTCAATATGAAATGAACTGCATCTGGGTGATGCAGAATATGTTTGACTGCTCTATTTATGGAGCAGTGCATGGAGCACTTGTGTCCAGAGGCAGGATCTGCCCGTGATAACCAGGCTCACCAGACACATCCATCCTTCTCAGTGCCCCAGCACTGCAGTAATCAACTCCCCAGAGATTTCCAAGTTACCCTCTAACAGACTATGGCTTAGGATGTGAGTGCTCCCAGGCAGGATGGGAGAACAGGATAACCACATACTTTCCCAAAAGCTCTGTCTGCTGAAAACCACGGAGGTTTGCTCCTGAAAAACACCTAGAGCTTGTTAACAGCATAACATAATGATGAGTTTGAGTAAAGAAAAGCCAAGATGAAGCTACTTATAAAGGGAACTAGAACACTGCCTCTAGCCAGCAGGCCCTCTTGTCCTTGGAAACAGACAGCAAATATGCAGGCTGTGAAAAAATGTGGGTAGAAAAGAACAGGGGGCTCACCTCATTCCCAACCTGGGTGACTTGTCAGAGAATGGCTTTAGGGATGCTGCTGCTATCTGTTTTTTTAACAACCAAGAAGGAGAAAGGAAGAAAAAAAAATGGAAAGCCTATTACAGTTACCCTGACTACATTAGCACATTCTTCATAGTGATTTCAGATTTTAAAAGTTTTCAGTAAAACTAATTCAATTAAGGAGGTAATGTAACTTAAACCACTGTGATTCCTATGCGAATTCCTTTTGTTAATGCCTTTTGTTCTTTTCTAAAATATTGAGGGGGACAGAGGACTATGGGAATATATTTTCCAAATCTTTGCATGGGAGCTACGTACACAAATCTTGTTTACATGGTATGGGATTTCTCTTTTGCACAGAAGACTATGCCTGGTGAATTACACTTAGGTTTTGCTGAGGCAAAATAATTATGTTTCATGATCAGTTAAAGTGACATCAGTGCAATACCAGGCTAAAATTAGAAGAATTTTAAATTGTTCACTTCTCTTTCCAGAGAATTTTATTAAGATTAAAACTTCCAGTTGCTTTTGTCAAAGCTATAGAGCTGTGTGGGCACCAGATTGCCAAATATATGTGAAAAGAAAAAAGATGTCCTGAAGAGAGAAAGATTATATTCTTGCTGTAGGTTTTCCTAGCTAAATCATTAATGCCACACAACAGCATTTCCGCCTACACACTCTGATCCTCATTGTGCTGAATGGCAATCTCAATGACACATCTCTGCTCTGAGTACTGCTAATTGCGAACTGCTTCTGGGCATGTCAGTGGGTGCTGATGGGAAACATCCTGCCCTTGTGTCCCATAGATAGGCTTTCTTGTTGCTAATGATCTATAAGAGAAGGCTACTTTTGGCACCAGTCACACATCTTTTTTAATGTTTATTAGATTTTATGCTTATTGATTACAGGAATATTCATATAAATCTGCAATAGATTTTGTAAAAACCTAGGAGGCCATATCTTGTTATATATTGTAGTGGCATCCTACAGGGTCAATTGAGGCTGACTCCAGTGTGCTCCAGGGCTTACCAACATCTGTGATGCTTCCTACAAGAATTTACTGGTGACTAATGCACAAGAGAGGCAGATCCTCCGCAAGTGTAGACTAGGAGGAAGTAGACCAGTGACATTCTGAAAAACTGCCTCCAGAATTTTCTAAGCATCATGAAAGAAAAAGATAGAAAAAAAAAACGGGCTGGTGAGAGCAAAGACATTTTGGAAAACATTTACAACAGCTGCAGCAAGCAGCAATAACATATTCTTCAAGGGAAAACTGCTCCTATCTTTCAACAAACATTATATCCGAACGCACTGAAGCCAAGGATGTGCAACAACCACAACCATCTTCCAACTAGTGATGGACTAGTAATTTAGGGGGCCCAGTTCATGCTCAGAGAACACTGATCTGCTTGTAATCATCTCTGTTCAAAGTACCAGTCAGAATGTCTCCTCAAAATGGACGCAACCACCTTGCTAGGGAACTCCTATCTAGAAGGGTCTTGAGTGATCTCTCATTCTTTCAGTGTTCACCTTCTCCAGCCCTCACTCACAACTCTGCTGAGTTACAGCTGATTCAGACTGGAAGCCATCCATGGTTCAGACCTGCTCTTTTAAAATTATCTGCAAAGGAATATGCACACCTCTGGCTTTTGTTTTGTTTTGTTTTTTATCACCCACAATTAAACCATTGGATAAATGGACCATCTGCCATTTTAAAGAGTAGCAAGAGATTTAGAGCTGGACATTTACCATTGGCTTTAAGGCAGTCTCCTGCCTGAACTGCTGCTGATATCAACCTCAAGATTTAGAGTGACAGTATTTCAGAGCAGAAGGCAGTTATCGGCACTTTTCAGAGCTTTAGGTGGACTTGTGCCAGCCTGCCTTGCAGACAAAGACTTCTCTTATGGAATATGCTACGGCTTAGGTCTCCATTGTCTCAAGATTAACTCTACAGACATTGTCCAACCCTTGCTAGCAAGGACCCCAGCATCTTCCTGGTGCAGAGCTGCAGAAACTACTCTTCTGCCTCCTTTTTGTATCATTTCGCCAGCTTATCTAACACAAGATATGAGTGGTGAACGGGGACGAACTGTCGATGGGGAGAGAGTAAAAGTCTTATCTTTCTCCTCTCCCACCTATTGAGCATGGTGCCATGCTGTTATGTTTCAAATATTCGTGAAAAAACAAGTGAGATGTAAGTGTTGACTACTCTGCAAGAACATACATGGCACTAGAAATACCTGTCAGAGGAAATTCCACTCTCTGTCTATAAAATGAGCATCTCCCAAGATGAACTCTTCATAAATATCTGGAAAATGTCACCATCAACTTACAGTTAAGTCAAGACGTGAACCTTGGCTGACCTGCTTGCGTAGTTCACTGTAATCCCTCACTTCCTCACAAAGCTGGGTGAATGGTCTGAGAAACCCACGGATCTCTCTGTAAATCATGTATCTATTGGATTGTTTGGGGGATTTGAGGAAAAGATTTCAGGAAGTAGGGAGGAATAATGATGCTCTGGGATGTTTCATCATTTTCTACCCACAAAAGAGTTTGCACATGTTGCACATGACTTCCCCAGTGGATTTGAATTTCCTCCTTGGAAGGAAATGAACTAATTCAATGTTTAACTTTTGAGTGATACTAATCAAAAGTATATTTTAAAAGATGGTGCTCTGTAATGTGAGAATTGCTATTTCTCCAATAAAGAAATACGTTGTTCATATAAATAACAGATCTATGTGACAGAGAATCCAATAGATAAATATTCCTCTCTACAACATTCTTATATCCTTTCATTTCGTCATCTGGCACACCTTTTCTACACTTGCAAGATGCAAATGACTAGCCTGATTTTTAAAATGTGGGAAATACAGAAAGATATGCAGGCATATATATACTTTGGCTCTCTACACACAGTATTGCCAGAACTGTATGTACACATTCAAAACAGGTCACCTGCAACCATCCAGGACTCCAGGTATTCTAATTATTTGAGAAAACAACTAAAGCACCTTTGAGGGTTTGTAATACACGGGCTCAGACGGGATGCTCCCAAGAGTGCTGAGGGAACTGGTGGAGGTTATTGCTCAGCCGTTCTCCATCATCTTTGAGAGGTCATGGAGGCCGGAGGAAGTGCCTGAGGACTGGAAGCCAATGTCACTCCAGTCTTCCAAAAGGGCAAGAGGGAGGACCTGGGAAACTACAGGCCAGTCAGCCTCATCTCCATCCCTGGAAAGGTGATGGAGCAGCTCATCCTAGAGACCATCTCTAGGTATGTCAAGGAGAAGAAGGTGATCAGGTGTGGTCAGTATGGATTCCCCAAGGGGAAGTCATGTTTGACGAACTTAATAGCCTTCCACGATGAGGTGACCAGCTGGATGGATGATAGGAGAGCCGTGGATGTTGTCTACCTTGACTTCAGCATGGCTTTCAACACAGTCTCCCGTAACATGCTCATAGGAAAGTGGAAGTGTGGACTGGACGAGTGGACAGTGAAGTGGATTGAGAACTGGCTGGATGGCAGAGGGTGGTGACAAATGGGGCTGAGTCTGATTGGAGGTCTGTGGCCAGTGGTGTCCCGCAAGGGTCAGTACTGGGCCTGGTGCTGTTCAACTTGTTCATCAATGACTTGGACAAGGACAGAGGGTGCACTCTCAGCAAGTTTGCATAGGATACAAAACTGGGTGGAGTGACCAACACTTCCGAGGGCTGTGCTGCCATTCAGAGAGACCTAGACAGGATGGAGAGTTGGGCAGAGTGGAACCTCATGAGGTTCAACAAGGACAAGTGCAAGGACAAGTGCATCTGGGGAGGAATAACCCCAGGCACCAGGACAGATTAGGGGTTGACCTGCTGGAAAGCAGCTCCACAGAGAGGGATTTGGGAGTCCTACTTAACAATAGGTTAACCATGAGTTAGCAATGTGCCCTCGTGGACAAGAAGGCCAACGGGATCCTGGCTGCATCAGGAGGAGCGTTGCCAGTAGGTCGAGGGAGGGGATCCTGCCCTCTACTCAGCCCTGGTAAGGCTGGAGTATTGGGTGTAGTTCTGGGCTTCTCAGTACAAGGGGGACTTAGAGCTTCCAGATAGGGTCCAGCATAGGGCGGAGCTGCTGCAGTCTATGTCACTGTCCACCCCTTCAGTCTACTCTAGGTATCCCTGCTTGAGCAGGGGGCCTGGACTAGATGATCTCTAGAAGTCCCTTCTAACCTCAACCATTCTGTGATTCTGTGATACACAATGTAACAAAATACTCAATGTGGTATCTTCAGGCAAATATTTGATTAAAACCCAGACAGAGAATGTGAGAAAGCGACATCTATACTGTCTTGCAGGAAGGGAAGGATAGTGTAGAGAGACTGAACTAACTTTAAATTAATTAGTTGGTGCCTGGTAATAGCCTTGTCATGGCAGCTCAGAGCTCAGTGCAGACTAATTTACTGTGCTAAAGAGCAATCAAGACACATAATAATCACTTGAAATTATATTTATGTTCCAAAAGGCTCTCCAAACGATTCACATCTGATTTAGCACCATTTTGACCAATGGAAGCTTTCCCAGCAACTTCCTCAAGAACAGGACCTAGCAGTGTAACTGCAACACTGGGGAGGCACTTCTCCCTTCAGCACTCACAGGTAATTAGAGAGGCTCTGCTATAGCAGTTCCGGCCCTACACTGAGGTGGGATTATTTCTGAGGAACAGCAACTGAGCAGTCCTGCCAAAATCACACATCTGCAACGCTAGAACTGTCTGGGGCCTCCTCTAGAATTCAGGAGAGAGTAACACATACAATAAATGATGTGGGAAACAACAGATAGATGACAACTGACTACAGAAACGTAAAGGGATGTGTTAAAGGAGTATCTATCATGCTTCTCACTTAATAAGGTTATAACAAGAAGCTAAGGATTTAAGACACAGTTGGGAAAATCTGTCATTATTATTGGCTAGCACTTACAAAGTTTGATGTCTAATAATATGCTCCTAAATTTACCTCCAGGTATTTAGAGAAAAATTGTTAAGGTTTTCAGGGGTAGTGAAAAGTTGCCTTTTCTCGTACTTTTTTTTTTTAATATATCAAGCACAACCAGCCTAGTCAGAAAAATTTGAAAAGCCTTAAAACTTTCATCCTCTACAGAAGTTTTCTCTCTGTAGCACTGATAATAAGCCTCAAAATTCTGTCAACATCTGCTTATTAAAATAACTCAAGCCTTTTTTAAACACTTGGGCCAACTTTGTCCTTGGACGCAGTCTCATTGCTTCTGCAGTGTTCTCTTAAGCAGGAGCATCATCACTTCGTGACAAAACATGTTCTGCTCTACCATTAAATGATGCGATGAGATACTATAAAATTGTAGACCGTAAAATTCCCTGTTTTATAAAGCTGTATCTTATAACCATGTGTTTACAATTAGTGCACGCTGCCAGACTGTAAGGAACACTAAGCAAAAGCAGAGGAAAGTTGGATTTTGGACCCAGTTGGAAGATGAATAATATCCATGGACATATAAATTAAAAAGACATTCTGAGGTGAAAAAAACATGTGAACATAGATCCAGTGTTTTTGTCAAATGTAAACACTGCTGGGCGGCCTTGGCTCCAGATTATACTGAGCAGAACAGATCTTTATTTGAAGAGCTGCTTTTTTTTATTATCATTATTTTGCAAAGGGTAGAAAAGTCTTTACCTTAAGCAGTATCCTGCAGAGGTCACACTGCAACCAGGTTGGTAAATGCTTGAGCATGAGGGAAAAAACACTTCTTCACTGAAGGGACCCCTTCCATCACGTTGATACATGGGTTGAATCTAGATTACAACACATACAAAGCACTTGGTACCATTATCTATGTAAAACTAAGAAACTTATTCTTAACATGAGCTACTAGTTGCAGAATTTATACAAACAAGAGACTAGAAGGATTATGTCCTTCATAGAGAGTCATACCCTAATACTGTGAAAGTGCTCTGCTGCCCTAGCTGCTTCTACGCATGCCTGGAAAAGGAGCCACCTTCTGAGCGAAGAGGTGGCTACAGCCCGAGCACCTGCGCCCCTGTCTTAATCTTCCTTTTGTTTGTCTGGGTGCACGCGAGAGTCTTCAAAGTTCATTACCCTTGTTTGATCCTTCCTCCTTTGTACAAGATTTCAGCAGAAAAAGAAAAAAAAAAAAAGGAAAGAAGAAGCTGGTGAGAGTCTCAGTTAGAGGATATGCACAATACTGGAAACTTATATTTGAACTCATCTGTGAAGGCCTCAAAAGGCATCTTTCTCCCCTCCGACTCGTCTTCTGCTTCCTATGCCTCTAAAGAGCAAGCTGAACCTGTGTAGCAGCTTCCAGAGGATTTATGTAATGACTGTGCTGTAAGTGATCTGTGTGCAATTAGTTAAAGCGATGACAGTAGGAACAGACAGTAGGGGCTCTCCGAAGCAGCCCCCTCTTGCTGCCTGACCCCGAAAAAGGCTGTCCCCCACCCTGGATTCAACATGGTACCCTGAGGGCCTGGTGTCCTGGTGCTCCGGCCCACGGGGCTGCCCGCTGCCCTGGCGGTGGGAGGAAACCTGCTCCTCAGGAAGGCCGAGGCGCCTCCTCCGCAGGCGCGTGGGCACCGCGCACGTCAGCCTCTCTCGCCATAACTCACCGCCGCAGACGTCTCCCCGTGCTCTTTGGTGGGAGGCCAGCGAGGATGAATGCTGCTTGCGTGGGGAGGGTCCCAGGGCATGCATCAAACATTTTAGATGCCCTCGGTTTTCTCGGAAATCGGCTTTTCTCTTCTGCAAGGCAGAAATTGGAAACCAGGTTCAAATGTAAACGAAAACTTTCCTCTCTCCGCTACCTGGGATAACAATTATTTTTATTTTTTTAAATGTCCCGTCCCCATGCTTGCCCTTCCTTCACCTCATGCATTCTCTCCCATTGCTTAAACTCCCACTGCTTAAGTGTGGCCTGTTCTCCACGGGGTTACTGGTTTTGAAGTTTCATTGAAGCAGATGCAGCAAGAACTGGATGTACTGGAGAGGCAGCGTTCCCTCTCCTCCCTTTTTTACCTGTAAATATGTCCCTGCTGATAACACTCATGCTTCTTCCCTCAGGTATGCACAAGACCCTGCCTCCGCTCTACCCTTGGAGAAGAGCTGCAAGGGAGCAAACCACACACCCCGAGCTGTACTTTGCTGGTAGAAGGTTCTATCTGTAGGAGAAATACTGGATATTGGGAACTGGGAGATTGGGCTTAGAGTCCTTGCTCTGCTACAGGCTTCTTGTGCGACTCTGAGCCAGTTATCAAATGGTGTTTCTAAGGGGGAAGATACACATCTTCACCGAGAAAAACGCCTGGCTGGGGCCTTCTGGATCATATCAACAGGAAACTATCAGTCACTTGTGGGGCTGAAATGCCTTTTTTAAAGGCCAGTCTTTAAGTCTCTGTGCTTTAGTTCCTTTTATGAGGACGAATGCAGGAATGGTTGTAAACCCCAGAGCCTGTAAGGAGGGCCATGTAAGTAGGAGCAGTTTAGCTTTATTTTCCCTACATTACCGAGTGCATAGCTGTGGAGAAGGGTGAGAAAGGTAGGAAGTGTTTTTTTTTTTTTTTTTTCCTTTTTTTTTTTTTTTTTTTTGCTATGGATCATGTTGTATTTCCTTGCTGTAAAAGGGCCGAGCTGTGGAACTGTGCAAAGGGCTGAGAGGTTATCCCAAACAGGGGCTAGTGCCCAGATCTCAAACTCAAGACTCTCCAACACCTTGGCCAACCCCATTTCAAAACAAATGAACCACCTAACATGCAAGGTATGTTGTCTCCACCACTATGACCGTACGGCACTGCTGCCAGAGCCACGCATAGCACCCAGGTACTGCGATATCTGCTTCTCACCACCTGCAATTATTCCAAAATCTGCTAACAAAAAGTGCATTGTCTTCCTCCCTGTCCACTCAGCACATAACAGCCTCCTCTGCCAGCAGCCACTGACACAAGCAAACACCGGTGACCAAGGAAATTAGCAGGAAGTCAAACATTGCATACTGACCTTGGAGAAATACGGTGTATGAGCCAGATGGCCTGAATGATTCCCAGCTTTTACATAATTTACTTTGCAATTTTGATGTTTAGTTCCTACTAAATATGTACAAGGAAATCTGAAGTATTTCATTAATTTTATGTAATTAAACATAAAAGCAGTTCTGTTTGTAGAATTAAACCAGTTTTTATTATTTATAATTATGCTTTTATTAAAGAAATGAGCACCTGGTTTTAGTATCCTGTTCAGTCTAGCCTTTCATTTTACCAGCCTCATTAACTGATTTGAGTCAAGAATCTCTAAAAAGAAAATTTTATTTATAGAGATGAGCAAGTTAGGAAAAAAAGTTAGTTTGTTCTTGAAATATGAAAATTTAACATTTAAGCCAACATGAACATATTTACTATAAGCGCGAAGGACAAGCAAATGTTTATTGCTTCTATCAGCACTGATGCTGAGTCTCTTTGGTCATTTCTTTAATCCAAACAGCTTCCTGGTAGATCCAAGATGTGAGGCCTTCCTATAATGACTTGGCAAGAGAAAGGGTCCAGAACTTCTCTGCAAACACAATTAAGTTGTCAAAGACAAGTCCTGTATTTGAATTAAAACTATAAATCTTTCATCTGCACCTACTCTACATCAAATAGCAGGAAAAGAGGCCCTCCCATCTAACAGTCTTAATTACCAGAGCACTGCAGCCTTTGAGCATGACAGAGCCAGCGATAGCTGACCTTGTGCTCCAGTCCCACAGTGGGATCAACTTGATGAATGGGAATCCCTGCCTGAAATATCACAGCAAAAGCAACAGGCCGAGATGGCAAATTAAGTGCCTAACACACTGTTGGGCCTACACAAATATGTAATAATGTCCTTTACTTTGATCTGCTTATACTGGAATGAGCAGTATGTTGAAGGTTTCAGTGTAAACAAGTCAAGCTTTGTCTGGCAATAACTAGCCCTTGCCACCTCTCTTCCCACACAAAGGCAGGAGGGAGCAGACGGAGGTGACGTTTCCCCACTGTTTTTGAGGAGCAAAAATAGGCACAGCAGGTTTAATAGGTCTTTTACTAATTATGCTCCCACCTGTTTTCTCCATGGCCCTCTGTAGGCAAGATAATTGCACATCTCCCACAAGAATGGAAATTAGGAAACTTTATTTTCATTTTCTCAGGTGGTCAGAGGTGGCTGCTGTAGGAGATCTTCCCCAAGGACAGTGATGCTCCGATGTGCAGTGTAGGTGTTGGTGGCCATCAAGGCCACTCCAAGTCCACAGACGGATTTCCTTTTCAGGTCTAAACATCTTCAGCTCAAGGTTTGTGATGAGCCTGGGAAGTCAATGGGTAATACTCAGAAGAGTTTGTACAAAACTTTGTGACTGAATGCCTTAAGACACAGCCACTTTGGAAGAAAAAAAAAAAATCCTACATTATAGGATGGGCTGTCACATATTCCAGTATAATGGTGTGATCTTGTCCTTCTAGCAATTTCTGAATCTCTTTTTCTCTAATCAACATATTGTCTACTATCAAACATTTCCATCCTGACCTAACATTTATTTTTTCCTTAATAATTAAAGCTCCACAGTAGATTCCCTGCCCTTTCAAGGATCATGCTGGCTTGACTAATAATCTAGACATACGTAAGACATACGTTTTGCTGTTTGACTACTGGTATTGGTTGTAAAAGATGAGATGCATATGCCTTGCAGGAAAATCCATTTCAAGTATGTATTGAGTCTACAGTGTACAACATTTTATATGAAAATACACCCAAAATGACTTTTTTTTTTCTCCTGGAAAGGCAAACTTTCCAGGATTATTATGATACTCTTCTTTGGAATATCCTCTTTGGAAGAATATATCTTTGGAAGAATATCATGCATTTGCAGACTTTGTATCATTAAGCTACAAAATATTCCTGTTGAAGAGATCTGCAGCAAATACTTGCCTGGTAGTGAATTCTTTAAATAATATTTTCATGAGTAAAGTCTAATGTGTCAACATAGGGATTTATTACCACTAACTATGTTTATACAGTTAGATTAGCTACCTTTAAAAACTACAATCTTATCTTAGTAGACATCTCTGATAAGTAGACTCTACTCTCTTATAAATATGTTTGGTCTCTCTTGTATTATATTACAAATATGTTTTGGTGTGCATGCATATGTGTGTGTGTATATACAGGCATATAGGTACTTGTCTTTCTTATTCTATTTCACAAAGAAGTAAGCCTGCATTTAGTTTTATTCATGGCAGTGACTACATTTGCGACAAAAGCAAAGTGGAATTCATTCCAAAGTACATTAGAACAATGATGAAAATAAAGAATATTAAAAAACGAGGAGAAGAATGATTTACAGACTACTTTGCATCTTCAAGGTTGCCAGATAGCACCCACAGGCATTACCCTCATGTCAAAGGGAGTTATTCAGCATAAGAGCAAAGGGGAAGGTGGTGGTGAAGCCTGTGATGAGAGATCTGTGTCCTTCACATTTTCCTCAGGAGATGCTCTATTCTTCTCCTACATGTTTATGGAGTGGTGGTGAGGGAAGCTGTTGGTTGCTTCAGAGCTCTCCTACAAGGGGGGCATCTCCTGATGGGTTCTAAATTATCTACAGTCAGGGCTTAAAAATACAGGAGCAACTGTGAGATTCAAAGGATACAGACAGGCCTACTTGCTCTGAGGAGAAATGATGTGACTGGGCTTTAGGCCTATAGATAAACCAGCGCTTTCCCCTCCAGAGCAATTAGGAGATGCTTCATTAGCTTGACAAGCAGAAGGGTGTGGTGGGAATGCCAGACTCTGATGGGAACCTGGCTTTACTGAGTGCCTGCAAGGCTTGCCGCTGGCTTCAGCGGCAGCAGAATCCCTCCTTGAGTCTGTACTCTCTTGATACCCGACATGAATAATAAGGATGGGAATGGAGCATACATAACCGCATATTGCTGCAGAGGGACGCAATCTTATTAAGAACAATGCACTTCTGGCAGGAAAATAGTTACTTTGGAATTTAAAACAGGAAGTTGTGCAATTAACTGCACATTTCACAGCAGTGCTACACTAAATATAATGAAAATCCAGCATGAAATCAGTGGCCCAAATCCTCAACTGACATGAATCGTTAGAAACACAGTTTTCTCTGATGCCCCCATCGAACAATGCAAGTTTGCACCAGCTCAAGAGATTGCTGTGTGCCCTCCCCATACAGCACTACCACAACATAAAGCCTCCCCTGTGGAGCACAACTATGTGGAGGGAACATCCCTAAAGCTGCACGCACCCAACAACGAGACAGCCCCAGTGGTACCTCTGCACCACGTATTTACTGAAAACTGCTTTGATGGCAGGTGCACCATGAATATTTCTAACATTATGAATATGCATCTGGCCATGTTTACAAATATTTGGAGTTGCCATATACATAAACCGTCATGCATTATGCGTGCTTCACAAGGATGTAATGGTTCTCCAATGTAAAGGAAGTCTCTGTCTCTCTCTCTAGCTGCAGCTCTGAGCTGATTAATGTATTTCATACAGTATAGAAAACGCTTTCACACCAAATGCCTTGGCTGGTAAATTGCCACCCTTGATTTCTACTGGCCTCAGGGGAAAATGCTTATGCATCTGTAGTTATTAAAGGTTATGATTGCTCCATAGGATATGAAAATCAGTAATGGTGAGGCTCAGCGCTGTAAAATTACACAGAGGATGCGAGATGAAGAAATTTGAGGAAACTGTGCAAAAAGGGATTGGCAACAGTACAAGAGCAGTCTTCCTTCACTGCTGTTTTGACTACAGACTACATGCACTCTTCTTTAGTTTCCATGTGAAAAAATACTATTGAGAAAGAAAATGGAGAAGGGCTAATTTGTTTGTTATTTAAACCCTCCCCTTACCTACGCAGGCCCACACACGCTAAGTGTTTGTGCAGATGTCGATCCTTGAGCAGGGGCACTCTTCCTGGAGCAGGGCAGGAGACCAGGAACACGGCAGCCACAGACTAGGCTGTCCCCCCTTCTCGCTGCCACCTCCAGGCAGGCTGCAAGCACCTGTCCTGCCTTGTGTGTTCCCATCACATCGACCTGCACGGTGCAAGCAACAGGCTCGTGCCAGTCCTGCCTGTTTTGACTGAAATGTTTGCAGGCAGCCTAATGCTGTCAGCTCATTTGACAGGCACGAGGCCAGCAACTCTGAACTGGTCTGGGTAGTAGCTTGAAAGCTTGAAATCGGAATCTGGTTCAGGCAACCCTATTGCTGTGGAAAAAGACTGTGTGACTAGAGCCCGAGGTGAATCGCTCTCAGGAAATTAAACTCCTTTACTAAAACATTGTAGGAATATTTACTAAAATATTGTATCAGAAATCTGAGACACCAGCCAGCACGAAGGTTCAAAGAAGCCTCCAAAAGGCAGATAACGTATCCCAGGACCTACCTATACAGCCAGGGTGTACTATGGTGAGCCAGTCCTCAACTGGATGCAGTCACGGTGCACTGAATGCCACAGAGCAAGAATGATGTCTATGCTGGAGTTCCCTATTCCCTGGAGATGGGTGAAATGACTAGAATAAAATTAGAAGAGATGGAGACCTTCACAAATAATTAAAGCAAACCCTTTGGAGGCAGGGATTGGGAGGGAGAGGGGTTAAAACATAGACAAATCTTAGTTATCTTTTCCTTCATACCAGCTGCAACTGAAATTGGAAACCCAGACACATCACCACGAGATTTTTGCTGTGATTCTATTTCCAACATAAGGTAAAAGCCTTATAGAAGTAGGACTGTATGCACACAATTTCCAGCTCATTCTGGATGCTCAAGAGATACTTATAGTTTGGCTGGACATCAGAAAAGCAGTCAAGTTGTTCAAGAAAAAGCTTTTAAAGTACTACTGAGCTGCATTCAGTGTCCGGGGTAGAGGTTTCACTAGAGCTACATACCTAGCAGAGCAAATCTCACCTCCTCCCTTCTCTTTCACTGTAAGCAGTGTGACGCAAGTCAGCAGAAGCTCTGCCTTCCTGTGCTCCCTGGGTGCTCTCCTCCTGGCTCCTACAGCAGGTCAAGCAGAGTCTGGGGCAAAGCTGTGAATTCCAAAAACCTTTTGACTCCAAGCCTTTCTTGTCTGGCTTTCTGCTTGATTTCTGATGGAGTTCAGGTGTTCAGAGGATGTTGTCTGTAAACAAGAAAAAGCAGCAATGAGTAAAACACAGCACTGGATAAGGCTCCCTTGGTTACTTTCAGTCACTCTGACTTTTACAGCCACACCAGATAACCACATAAACCATGCTGGCCAGCAGAAAACAGTGAGCAAAGACAAAATGAAAAGTTACGTGCCTCCACATTGAGAAAGATGAGTTACACTAGCAGAATGCTTTGGCCTCTTTTCTTAGTGAGATCCATCTGTTGTGAGGAAGCTGAGAACATTTCAAGCAATAGCATTTGTAATCTCAAATACACCTTTACACTTTCAGGGCAAAATGTCAGGTCATACTTTAACAGATCTCTGTCCCCAGAGTCAGAATTTGAGTCTACCTAAAGGACATTAGTCATCTCATACCAAATACCTGTAACTCTGCAATTTCTATCCAAACAATTGATTAAATGTAATTGGATCCAGGTCGAATGGGCAGATCACCTATGATGTCCCTTCTCCATTACTTCTTGCTTATTGAAACTCTTAGAAAATAAAATATTATTCAATACCTGAACAAACCTTCAGCTACAGCTGGTAGTTAGATTTGGGAGTAGATGATAAAAATATGATATGGTTCCGCCTTCAGCAGATGCTTAGAAACTGTTCCAGGAGATAGAGCCTTGTGTTCTGGTCTTTATGTTCTGTGTTTATCTGCACTGCCATGTATTTAACAGTAATTGGATCTTGGATGCCATCTGAGCAATTGGATCTAATGAGAGCACTGTACTCTCAACACTCAATATGCAAACTGTTCCAGCAGGACATACAGAGTAAGAAGAATTTTTGAATTTCTTCTCTAGGCAGTGCAGGCAAAAAATAATAGTGGAAATTACAAAAGAGAGAAATGAAATACTTATTTGTAAAGATGGAAATCACCATTCCCACCTACTGTCCCTCCCCAGCAACGTCTTGTATGTCATCTGGCCAGTTTCAGTGGAGTCTGCTCCACGTTGACACTGCTGAGGGCTGCAGTAATGGAGCTCTACAGTAGCTAGGCACTGCTGATGTACAGCCAATGTAGGGAAACAGCCTTTGCTGTTAGCAGGAATCCAAACACAGGAGCTGAAGCACTCAAATACTTTTTAGAAAAGTATGAGGTGTGGACACATGACTCACTGCTGGACAAATTAGAAGGTGAACTTACAGTGTATCTGCTGACCCACTGAAATTGCTTGTGTATCAGCTCTTACTCCAGGAAAAAAAAATGTGAGTGTATATCCTCTTTCACTGACAGATAAAAACCCTGCAATTACCTGCTGCTTACCATGGGATAAAAGCTCCCACACTGGTTGTTAGGGCAGGATGTTCTGATGAACTTTCATGCAGTGACTTTCTACCCCCTCCTCCTGTTCAAGGGACTGTAGCCACAATCTTCTGCTGAGCCCTCAAAATAATCTTGTCTTGCGTACAGTGAAGTTACAATTTCCAGGCTTTTTCCCTGCTCAGGTTCTTCTAAACTAACTAATCCAATCGTGTGGCTGTGGGAGAGTCCTGGGGATACTAATTAAAGAAGTTATTTATACTGGGTAACCCCATAATCTGGGAAATGCTCATCAGGCAAATTCATTTCAGCTTCCCAGAGGACAGAAACTAGAGCCCCTTGAACAAGTTGAGAAACCTTTCTCAGCAGGCTGAGGCTATCCATAGCCAGGTAGAGGGGATCAGGTGGGAGCTGTGTTTTTTACTGGCCCTTTCAGGCTTTGCCCATCAGTTTCCTAGGGAGCAGTGCTGGCCAGTGGGGTGCATGTTGACAGCAAAGAGCACTCCCTGTTCCTGATTCAGTCTGTTCTACTGCTTTTGGGTACAGTCCCAGCCCCTGGTGTCCAGCTGCTCTCTCACCTGTCTTTTCTCTTTCCTATGATTGCAAAATGGAGGGGAAAAATGATATAACAGCAAATACTTCCCTGTGAGTGAACACTTAGTGCTGAAACACAGGCTCTTCCTCATCTGTTGCACAATGTCACAGCTGAAGCCACAGCTTCTCTGAGGGTAAGCACGTCCCAAAGGAGGCTTTTACTTTTGCAAGTATATATTAGCTTAAACTGAAATGACATAATCCAAACAAGGAAAGAATGACTGATTTACACTAAGTCTCATGTCACATGAATTACTGTAGGATGCTATCAAATAGAGAGCCCCAAGGCGGCCTCATCTCAGAACACCAGAAGTAGGCTGATTTGAAATCCAAAAATTAGCAGTGAGGGACTCTTACCTAGAAATTTCTCATGTGTTATATTTTATCTTTAACATATAACATGATTTACCAAAGCTCAGCAGGCCCTAAAAATAACAGTCAGTCATGAGACAGAAGATTTGTTCTTGTTTGAAACAAGAACATGGATTAGACTGACCAAGTAGCTTGCTAAAAGACAAAACATTATTCTTGCCCAGACAACTTGTTCCCATGCTCACTGTGAGCTAAATAATGAGATCTCTACCTGGATCCTACGTAAGTCCCTCCTAAAAACTCACCTCATGATTTAGTTACTTACACAATTAATGCTGTAATATCACAAAGAAAGTTAATATAAATACTCCTGAATAGTATTTGTTTTTCAGAAAGCAGCAGTGTCTTTGCATTCCTACAAAAGACCTGCTTTTCTCCCTGACTGCATAAGAAATCAGAATCTGGCAGTTCTGGAGTGTATGAGGTCTGAACTGCTCATTAATGTCCTGAATTTAAGCACTGCAGTAGGTACATACATCTGCCTGATGCATCATACTAAACGGAATGCCTTCACATCCTGACCTTTTGCCATCCAGCCATCTTAAATGAGATAGATAAAAGAATTTCTAAACTGATCGTTCTAGTTTTCCTTTCCCTTTTAACAAAAGCCTGTCCTTATTGATGATCTTTAAAGTCTTTTCCAACTATTATGATTCTATGACAGTGTTGCTTTGTTGACAACAAGTTTTTCCAGAAAAGTTATCTTCCCAAATGTCAAGCTGATGATGTCAGGCCTTAGATGTCAGAGTCTTTTCCAATAGAAGCTTCCTCCCTTCCTTCCTTCCTTCCTCCCTTCCTTCCTTCCTTCCTTCCTTCCTTCCTTCCTTCCTTCCTTCCTTCCTTCCTTCCTTCCTTCCTTCCTTCCTTCCTTCCTTCCTTCCTTCCTTCCTTCCTTCCTTCCTTCCTTCCTTCCTTCCTTCTTTTCCTTCCTTCCTTCCTTTCCTCCTTGTTTTTGCACTATTGTCCCTCTGATTATTCTAATTCAGTGAATCTCTGTATTTTAGTCATTCTACCTGGTAGGAAGAGCTCTCAGGAGCTGTGCCTCTGGGATGGGAATTCCTAGCCCTCAAGCTCATCCCACCAAAATTCTCTGAAGATTTTGCCCTACCTTGTTGTTTGCTGTAGAATAACAGAATTCATTGCTTAATTATTGCTTCCAGGAACAATTCTTTCTGTGCTGTCCAATTCTAATACTGTATCTGTGGTTGTTCCTGCAACTGTAGAAAAAGAGTGAAAAACACACTGAAGTCTCTTATGAAACAACAAATTACTTAAGCATCATACCGAGATTTAAGCCTACCACAAAGTTTGAAAATGGAAACTATGGTCTTTGACTATCTTGCTGTGAATTGGTTGTGTTAGGGTTCCCTGGCAAAATAAAATATGAAAATGAAGATTCAAGTTTCACATATATCTGTGCTACTATTTATCATTTCGCATTTCATCATATTGTCTTTCCTGAGTGTGAAGGAGCAAGGGATATAATGCAGGAAAGGGTTACATGCAATATGTGTCCTCACAGTTCCATGGAAAGATAGGATTCTCCAGACATACAGACATGGATAAATGATTTGCCTAGGAACAAAGTCATTTAAGAATGATGTACTACAGCAAGATTCAAACTAAGCACACACAAGGATTAGAGCGCCAGATTTTTTCCATATGAGCAGTAAGGAAATGTTGTTAAGTCCTCTTACTTTGAAAGAGATAGACTTTCATCAGAGGCTGAAGCTGAGATTGGGGAATTTGTGATCATTATGAGTCTCATAGTGATCTGTCTTATGTGGAGCCGGGCTGAGCTAAAACTCTGCTACCCACTTGAGAGATACACTTTTGACTGCCTAAAATTCCCACTGCAACTTCCAATGGAGGTATTGGATATACCTTCGGCTCACATCAATAAAACTTCTCATCATATTAGAAAAGAAAAAAGAAAAATAATTTATTGTTCTAAATATGACCCTCCACATGGGATGAGGATTTCTGGTTTTAGTGTGTTCAAGCCTCAAACCAGGGAAGCTTCAGAGCTGGATTTCACTATAGGTCATGAATTGAAGTTAAAGGTGGGTCAGCTGCAAGGTTTTAGCTTTATAGAGTGAGTAGTATAGTAACTTGGCAAGAGTTACTGTCTTAAAACCTTGGAACTGGGATCTTGATTCTTTTTAATTCAAACTGACAAATCAATTCAAATCACAAATGGGAGATGTTGAAGAAAACAAAGATTTTGCAAATGACCAGGCTGTAAATGGTATAATAAAGATAATAAGATCAGACTACAACACAGTCAGATGCCTATCTCTTTCATAGAAAACCCTTGTGCTGTTGATAGCAGTCTTGTTTATGAACAAGTTGTAACCAATGCCTCTGAGGGACAGACGGTATCTGTAGGAGAAATGGATATCAATTTACAATGTACAGTAAGAAGTTCAAAATAATCAGTAATCTTAAGCTTCCACATTAATATTTAAGTCCTTTCTTGACCAATAGGACTGGATTACTTCACATATATATTTTGGAACTGAAGACTGTGGTAATACAACACTGGGATGATATGTTGATCTATAGATCCAACATACAAGGTGATCTTACACTGGAGTCAAATTCATGAGAATTTGATGAGAGTGGAAAATCCAGTTTGTTAAAACGTTCTCTGAATATCTTTGCTGCCATCACCTATGATCCAGTGGCTAAGGCACTCAGCAGAAATAAGCCCCTTTTTTGATGAGTTAGTATTTCTTTATGAAGATCAGAGTCATTCCATCAGAAGAGATCAAAAGATCAGCCCCTCCAGCACCCCCTGGCCCAAGGCATGCTCTCTTGAGTGAGGGAAGACCAGGACCCTAGTCCTGGGTTGGAGTTTGGCTTCAAAATCTCTTACACTCTACCTGGAAGCTGAAGCTGGAGCTTCAAGCTGTAACAACAAAAAGAAATGAGTCAAATCTAATTAGAGAGACCCTCGGTTTATCTTAGCGTTTTGACAGTTATGCAGTGTCTGATTCATGCTCATGCCAGTTACAGTAATTTACTACTGACATCCTCTTTCTAATCAATTTGTATGAGAAACTAATCTAACCCAGATTTCATATAGAGGAAGTCCCTTTAATTTATATAAGATTAGCTGGAACGTAAACTGACCTAGAATGTGGTCTGATGTGTCTTTTCCAGTCCTTTCTACAAGCCTTCTTGAATTTTCATTAAATTTATTAAGCCATACACTTGCTCATGTATATGTCATGGAGAATATCCTAGGAATTATTAGTCTATATTAGTCACACAGACTCAGGTTTAGATCGGAATGAAAGTGGGGAAAAAAACATATGAGCTACCAGTGGGATATCGGGGTGAAAGCTAATTTGACTAAGGTCATAATCTTTCCAAGTTTGCTTTTCTCAGATTTTTTAAGGAGTGAAACATCATCAGTACATATATTTGTAAATATTATTTCCAATCTTGTACTCTTAAAGATTTAAAAGACAATGAATATCAAGTTTGTGTATGGGTGTACCAGTAACCTTTGCTTATTGCTTGTATAAACCACAAGATATATGTACCTAGTTTATTTACACATCATTTATATCATAGTAATGTCAGGACCTGGACCCAGTTCAAAGCACCACAGAATCACAGGATGGCTGAGGTTGGAAGGGACCTCTGAAGATCATTTAGTCCAACCCCCTGCTCCAGCAGGTGCACCTAGAGCACATGGCACAGGGTCACGCTCATGTGGGTTCTGAAGAACTCCAGAGAAGGAGACTCCACAGCCTGTCTGGGCAGCCTGTGCCAGGGCTCTGGTGCCCTAACAGTCAGGAAGTTTTCCCTCATGTTCAGGTGGGACTTCCTGTGCCTCAGTTTGTGCCCACTGACTCTTGTCCTGTCGCTGGCCACCACTAAGAGTAGCAATAAACTGTCAATAAGAGGTTTTCATAGGAAAATCAAATTGCCAAGAAAAGTGTGAATAATTTCAAAAAATGGCTGAATTTGATATCACTTACAAATAGTTTGTGGACAGAAAGGGAGGAGGAACACATTTCTGTGAAACCATATATGTACTGTGTTCCACTTTGTGCAGTACTACCTGGCTGCTATCAGAGGCAGCTCCGAATGCTAATTTCTAATTAGCATAAATTACTTTGAAGGTGTTTTTCTAAAAGATTGTATGCTTTGACACTTATTGTATTTTCCATTTCTCACTAGGTTGACTTAATTTTACTTCCAGTGAGCTTCAAGCTGTGATTTATGCTACTGTCAAGACTTAGGAAACCAATTGCCTCAAACTGAATATCTAAAAACAAAGTGTTGTAAACTCTAAGTGAACATTTGCAATTGTTTTCTTTTTATTAGCTGCACAAACCTATTTTCCTCCTGGCACACAAATCATTTGTAGTGGACTGCTAAATGTGTTTGCTAATGCATTCACCCTCTGCTTAAACAATGATCTTCAGCAAATCCAATAGATGAAGCATTAAAAATAAATAGAAAAGACCTTCTACAGCACTGACTTGGGTCTCATATAAAAACAATTTGGATACTTCAGGCTGGAAACAAGCATCTTGTTACAGAAGCTGATCATTCCCTGCTGCAACTCATGCTAACAATTTCTTTCAGATGTGTCCTCTCTTGACTGCTCTCCTCAATCATATTGCCGCTTTGCGAAGCCCACATTGTGCCCTGAAAGGCATTTCTCTCTGAGATGCTGTGATGCATTAGGTATCAGGAAGCTATTTGAGATCATGTGCTTTACACATGCTTATAATGATATGCCCCAAGTGTGTCAGCTGGTACCATCTGTGGTGCCTGGAGCAGTGTCTCGGAGGCTATGACAACTCAATTGCAGGCCGGAGGTTTTGAAAAACACTGGATAATTGCTATTCCCTCCTAGGCAAGAAGACTCCTATGTGCAGTGTTAGGGAGGACGCATCTGTTACAGCTATTACTAAGCCTCTGCTGATCATCAATATTGCAATAAAAATAGTCATCAATCTGGATAAAAATCACAATTTATTTTCAGTTCCATCCCACCGATCTCATAGAGTTGTGAGTAATAAATTGATACTATGTCAGCTTCTTGCTTTGTGTGCTTTTCGTTGCGCTCCAGTTGTTTTGGAAACTATGCAGGAGCCTATCCCAAACAGGGATAAAAAATTCCAACTGGCAAAAGAAATCTACCTGGCAGTACAGTAGGAAGGCAAGAAAGAGAGCTGGAATTACTCTAGCAGTGAGTATTTGAGTATTTAAGAAGAATACTGAATTCTGAAATTCTAGATCAAGAAATTTATTTCACGGCCCTTCTTTTAACTAAGCTGCTTTTTACTTATCAAAAAATCTTAATTATCAGGGTGATAATGGCTAGTTTGCATTTTTAGAACATGTATAGGTTGTCATCTAACTCAAACTATAGAAGCTTTTGCTCAGTCAAATTAGCTGTGTATCAGCTGTGCAAATTCAATGATGATTTTACTCAGATTCACTGCATTCTAAGCTAAGTGTTTATTGGCAATTCAAATCTCTGTCTGTGGTCTTTTTCAGTTCTAACAACAATATTTTGACAAACCAAATAGTGACCATGCCCCTTCTTTGCATTTTTTGTCCAGTATGAGTATATGGTGAATTGGATATTGAAAGTACTACAATGACAAGAATCAAATATTCTTACTGTAAAAATTAAAATACTGGATGTGAGAAGATATGCATTTCTTAACGGTGAGTTCAGCTGCCCCTTTATTTAGGGGTTAGAAGAAATTTAGGAAGGAAGAAGGTTAGAATAAGGTTAGAAGAAGGCTAGAAGAAATTTAGGAAATTTATTTAGGAGTTAGAAGAAATAAAAAGAGAGGGAACAAACCTAACTTTCCAGCCACCAAGATTAAAAGCTGAGCTCTTGGGACAGTGAAAGGAGGTCTACCTTGAAATAGACAGTGATGGAAAGCATGCAAAGGAACTTACATGATATGATTTTGCATTGCCTCTAACTGGTAATTGCTGAAGAAGCCTTCAGTGCCATATCAGATATCATGAAATTATGGTGGCTGCAGTGTTCCAACTTCTGTTTTCTTCATACAGTCTAACAACAGGCAAAACAACAGATAAATATCAAGACAAATTTGTTAATATTGCATTATTGGCAGACAAAAAAAGATCACTTTACATTGGAACGCTGAGCTCCTGCCAACCACCAACAAGTGGATAGCTCTGTTTTAGAACTTATTGCTAATGGAAAAAAATATATGCACTGCACAAAAATAGAAATAATCTGAAGGCGTTTGAAAAGGTTTAGGTTTCATTCTGAGAGTTCCTCTATAACCAGCCTTGTGGACAGAAATTTGAAAACTCCTGCTTGTGTAAAGGTAGTAGCACTAAACTTTTCCATGATTCTGTACATCTCTGAAGCGTTCTAAGAAAAGGAAGCACAGTGAAGCAGGTGAATATTACTGATCCTACTTAGATATGGAGAAGCAGATGTATACAAAGGAAAAACTGATCATTCAAAGCAGCTCAGAAGATAGTCATATATTAAAAATTATTTAGTCGGGGGGGAAGAGACAACATAAGGTAGCAGAGCGCAGGGCTGTTTTGGGAAATCTGTGCCTGAGATGGAAAAAATGTGTATAATTAGGCTGAAAATATGTAAATATGTCCTTAGTGTAATAAAAATGTTATAGGAGCATGATTTTTATGTTGCTGGAAATATTTAAGGGCAGAGAATATGAGGTGTTAACCACAGGGACACTCCACCAGCCTGTGAACTTTTCACAGAGTCTGGATACAGACACCCACAATGCCTCCGGGAAGCCTGACCCTCTCAGGATGCTGATGGTGATCACTGAAGTTAACAGATTCAGGTTTTGTGACATTGTATTAAAGATGAGATCTTGGAGTCTCAGGTAAAACTGATGCTGGAAGGAGAGGGCGGCCTCTGGCAAGAGCGTACTGGTCGTGTGTGTTTGTTCTCTCTCCACAAGACAGGCTTGTGTTTTAGAAGCACTGACCAAAAAAAGATGACAAGATTATGCACCAAATGCAGGTGCCTACATGTGCAAACAGGAATATGCTCATTTCCCTGCCTCACAGATATGGGTAAGATTATGGGTAAGGCTATCAGTTGGGAACCATTTAAAAGTATCCCATGACTCACACACACACACACACACACGATAAAATGGATGTATTTAAAAGGAACAAATGTACAGTCCAAATCATGAAGAGCCGGAGCTACTGCCCACTTCTTCCCCGGGAACTTCAGCCAGGAGCCTGGAACAGCTGCCTCAGAGTGATCTGATCATATGGAGTGAATAATACATCCTGTGAATGATTAGATGTTGACTGTTCTTAGTTTTGTTTTCCTCAAGCCACCGAGGGGAAAAAATGAAACAAAAGGCAGATTTTGATTGATCTGGTAAATATGGATGTGGCTGGAGCCAGGAAGAATACATTAGAGAAGTGATTGATGGCCTTGATTATGGTCAGCGTAGTGCGAACACTGGCTTTGCTGTGGCTGCAGACTGCAGCCTGCTATTCCCTTGCTTTCTGTCTGGCCCTGCTTGTGCTATTTTCTGAACCGGGCCACGGAGACAACCAACAATAGGATTGCAATCAGACTGCTTTAGCTAATGGTAAGCTGGCATTTGCACTGTCAAATCCTTCTGTCAGGAGCCAACTTTACTGGACACAAAATACATGCTCACATGGGTGGCCAGATGGCAATATTTGTTTTACCATTTACTTTTCAATTGTTGCAGGGAAAAAAGTCAAGATTAATTTGCATAGTTTCAAGGGATGATGTTTTCTGTTCCAATGTTATTACAAAATTTGATTTGCTTTAAATTTGTTTGCCTTGCCATTTCCTCTAGGTTTTCAGTTAGCATGACTCTAATGTAACAGTTTAAAAAGTACCTCCAGAATATGTCTGGTCATTTCTCACTATAACTGAAATGCTTGTCTACTGCAGCTCTGTACCATGGGAGAATATTATTATATGACATGAATTCTCCCGTGGGCACGTCTGGCCAGTCAGCTTGGCACACTAGAGAATACAGCCTATCTCCTCCAGAAAATGAGTCTGTCTAACACACACAATCCAGTGCAGGTCACAGACAGGCAGGAAAGCCCAAGGGTAACACCAGAAAGAACATGTGGTGTCAGTAAGGTGCACACAGACATATGGAGGACTCTTTTTTTGCTCTTTTTCTTCAATCCCTTTCTGTGGGCAAAATGCCAAAACGACAGAGGGAGGTAGTTGCAGGAGCAGCTTTGGTGAGGACAATGAAAGAACAGGAAGATGGGATGTGGACTTCTGTGGGAGAAGGGAGACAGTCAGGATGACTGAGCAGAAATAACAGGGTAGAGAGACCAGGTTAGATTATAGGAGAGGAACTGCACAACAGAAGGTCTACCAGACTAGAACACTAGGTTTCTTCAGAGAGCAATGAGGAAACAGGCCAACATCCAGGGAGGGAGATGTCCTGACCAGCATAAGAAAGATGGCTTTGGCAAATGGAGAAGCAGCGCTGCGACAGACAGCAGGAGCTGAGGAGGGACGTGATTAGGTGTGTGCGAGCGCTTGGCTGCGAGGATGGAAAGGCAAGGCTGGATGGCTGAAATGCTGTAGCAGGTGGGGCTCATTTACTCCATCCTGCACACAGGAGGTGGGCTGGGTGATCACAGAAAAGGAATGAAGCTCAGTAGGGAAAGGACTGTCAAATACACTGTGGGAGGCTTACGCTAACCCTTGCTAGTGTGAGCATTGCACTGCTCTGTGCTATTGCTATCTGCAAAGAGCAGCCCCCGGGAAGGAGTCCTTTGGGATATGCCCCAGCTTGGCACACTCCACCAAGGACTGCGCACAGGCTCCACTCACTCACCGGTCTCGTCCACTGCCTTCATCCTGCCGCTGCAATGCCACGCTCACCACATCGCTCGACAGAATAAGCTCCTCATTATTAGTGCAGAACATGTACAAGTTAACCATGCAGTGGCACAGGCAGTATCAGATATTTTCACGTAATTGCTGTGACCTGATACTTGTGTAACTAGAGGACGAAAATGCCTTACTTTATCTGAAGAGGATTTTCCATGTAATGACCATATAACTAAATTAGAGGTGGATAAACTTGCTGAGATTTAATATGAGCTCATAGTAAAAAAATGCATTTAAACAAACTTTATGTTTGGATAGGTCTTGACAACCAGCAAAAATGCTATTTCTCATTCTTTGCTATGATATGATCTCATTACACATGAACAATTGCTGCAGCACATGCAAAAAATGGCATAAGTAAAAACTCTTTCTGATATTATCTCTGGTTGTCAAGTGTTAGATGTAGGTCTAATGAGCTTTGATCTAAGTGCCAGCCAATTTAATTCTTCCCATTATTGTGGCCGAATAGGGATATTTATTAGGTTTCCTCACACGTGCTCACTGTGGCACAAAGGCAATGAATCATTCTTATGCCACAATAACAAAGCTGGGCCTTACTCAGTCCATCAACAACCAAAGCTCTGGTTCTTGCTCAGCAGGAAGAACTCAGAACATGTTGTGCTGAGTAAGCAGGTGTCCAGTGAGGGCCACACCTGCCCCAAGGGTATTTTTTGTAGGTGGTGGTCTGGTTTAGGAAGAAGAAACTTTATTTGCTGAGCTTACCAGCATTGCTACATTTTTTTTTCCTTGGCAGGGAGGAAGACGCAGTGAAACCCAGCCTTGCCTTCGGATCACATTTTTGTTTGCATATGGTCTAACACTTTAGGCAGATCCATGCTGCAGATTCACTACCTGTAGCACCAGTTTCTACTGCCCTGTGCAGGTTACTTACACAGAGCTCCCGATGATGGAAATGGAGCAATCCAAGCCCACAGGGAGAGAAAAAGATAGAAAGAGACTGTTACCTGATGCTTCCAAGGAGGAAGAGCCAGGAATGACTGTTCCTCCAAGTCCTGACCCCAATGACTTGAGGTGTACCCACCCCAAGGCCTCTGAGAGGTTAAAGAGGACCTCAGATCAAAATATTACAAACCACCCTAACAACTAAAGAGTCACAAACTCAGCTTCTGTCACGACCTCCTGAAGTATTTGTGCTTGCTGGAAATTACTTGTTATTTGTAACCCCAACTATATGGGGCCACCCATAACCAGATTCATTTTTGCAGTAAGAATTTCAGAATAAAGACCTTGACAGCAAGCACAGTTTCTAGCTTACACTGAATTGACCTATAATTTTGGTTTTGTAAAGCAAGGCAGCTCACAGTCAGAGTCCAGGACATGCAAAATTAGCGAACTGACATTCCCTTGCTTGAATCACTGCATTTTTATTAATCTTCATAGAGCAATGTGAGGTCTGAGGGGTGGAATGCCAGCCCTTGAATCTTGAATCTCCCTGCTTTTGTCAGCTTCTGTCAACTGTGTTTTCTTAACATTATTTCAAGACAATTTGGGCATTTAATTCATTAGACCACAAAATCCTGCTAGTCTCGCAGGGCATTTCCCAAGCCATTAGACATGTCCATATGTAATTCACACCCATTTGATGTGCCAGATACGGTACACAAAGATAAAGGTTTGTTGGAGACTTTTCAAATATATCCCATTAGTCAAATTCAAGGCAAAAAGAAAACCCAGCCTGTCTCAAGCTGACTTTATAAACAGCACGTACCTTGCAGCATTGTTCTCTGCCGTAGAAAACATCTGATATTAAAAAAAAGAACTCATCAGCAAACCATGTGGTTAAAGATATTTCTTCTCTAGCCCAAAGAGAGAATAAAGCAAACTCTTGGGGGTTTCAGGAGCAGCCCATCTCAGTGTACAAACTCTAGCATCTGCTTTTTCACAGTATTTCATGAATTTTTATCAGTAGACTATGACTTAATCAATCTGACCTTTAATAAGAGTCACAAAGCTAAAAGTCTGTGAAATTCTTCAACAATTTATCAGCAAAAATCAAATGAAAGAGACAGAATAATAAATTGTAGCAGGCCAAATATAAAGGAAGCCGACATTTTTTTTCACTTGGGAAATTCCCCTGGAGGAGGCAGGTTAAAGGATTACACAGCCATGGAGGGAAAGACGCCATATCTTTCCACATACCTAAGATCCTTCTAAGACCGCAGACTAGACACCTCTCTAATATCCTAAGCTTGACAGCAGATCTAATGTCTTTAATACTAAAATATTGGGTAAAAAAAATCTTTGCAAAAAATAGAAGGAGAGGACTATACAGCTTACTCATTTTTTTTTTTATGAAATATATCACTTTCCAAAGAACATTGCTTAGGGTTTCGTATGGAGACAAGGGGGAGACTTAATCATCTCTCATCCATCCTTATCAGACTGCAAGCAGATGAAGCCAAGTTTTGATCACTGAAAGGAGCCCGATTTGAAAAATGCCCTCTCTCAATGATGGTTCAAATTTTCCATTTCAATGTACTGTGAATCTTCAGAGTTTTATGTGAGACTGCTTCAGATTGCAGGAAACCAAAGCCAGAAATGGGGAGACACTGAAAGTCAGTGAGACTTGGCAGCGTGCTGATTCTGCTGGGGCAGGAACAAAGGCCCGCCGCGGAGCATATGCTATCTATTAAACTTTGTTCTTTGTGTGTGGAGGCAGGCAGGGAGAGAGGGACAGAGGCAAGAAGTCCAGCTTTCTCTTGATTTCATACAAAGCTTTTGCCCAGATTATCTGATAGCTAAAGGAGTCTGGGGAGAGCTGGAAATTTTTTAGAGAATCATTTCACAGAACAAAGTTTTAATTTGGTGTTCTTTCTGCTTTGTAGGAAATAAATTCATTGACCACAGTCTAAGCAATTTCATTCAGGAATACATAAAAGCAAGCCCTATTGCAACTATCGTATGCTTTGTTAGTGATAAAAAAAACCTTATTTTTTTTTTCCAACTGGGAAAGGAAAAGGAGACACAAGATATTTCTAATTAAGCAGTTCACCTGAATTTTGGAAATTCAGATTTAAGTGGGAATGACAGTAGTTCCTCTGAGGAAAACATAATACATGAGTGAATTGCTGGAAGAAAGCTCTTGAACTCAACAGTGGCTGGAAGAAAGCTCTTGAACTCAACAGTGCTCTAGCCAAGGTGTGTCCAGCAACCATGGAGATTTGACCCAGTGTCCTTTTCCCAGGGACCAAGGGCTTCCAACAGCGCCCCTCTCCCCCCCCCGCCCCCCAAAAAAGTTTAAGATATATATGAAAAAAGCAAAAAGCAAGTACAGTTTTGAAAAGAAGACCAAAAACCCTGACCTACTAGGAGTCAATGGTAAAAACCATCTGTGATTTCAATATCCACAGGATTTCACCCTTAGTTTCAGAGGTTTAGCTCTTAGGCAGTGGAGTAGTGTGGCTGGCCTTGGCCTGTCTGACTTACCTCAAAACCCTCCTTTCCTTACCATTGTCCCTTGTCCCCTGCCCGCTGGTTGCCTGAGAAGCCCCAAGGACGCCAATATAGCTACAACAAAATTGGAAGAGTGCTTGATGAATATGTGCCAGCAATGTGCTCCTGCAGGCATGACAGCATCCTGGGCTGCACGAGGAAGAGTGTTGCAAGCAGCTTGTGGGAAGTGGTCCTTCCCCTCTACTCAGCACTGGTGAGACACGTGTGGACTGCTGTGTCCACTGCTGGATTTCTCAGTACAGCAAGGATTTGAACATACTAGAATGAGTCCTGCAGATGGACAAAAAAAAAAAAAAGACTGATGGACTGGAGCATCTGGCATACAAGGAGATGCTGAAAAAGCTGGTGAGGAGAAGGCTCAGGGGGATCGTACCAAAGAAAATGAAGCCAGACTCTCTCAGTAGTGCTCAGTGAAAGAAAAAGAGGCAGGAAATTCCTTTTTAACATAATAAAAACAAAATGTAATCTACTGATGATTGTGGCTGACCAGAGAGATCGTGGAGTCCCCATCCTTGGATATATTCAAAACTTTAATGGACATGGTCTTGAGCAACTTGCTGTAGGTTACCCTAGTTTGAACCAAGTGTTGGGACTACACAATATTCAGCCTCAGCGATTCTGTGAACGCTTGAGAATTCAATAGCTGCACAATGATACCCAGGGCATCTCTAGGCTTGCAGAATTTGAGAGATATAGCTCTCGTGCAAGAGCTCAATGGATTTCTCTTGTAAAGGGCTGACATTTGGGAAAAGAGTTCTGGCAGTTCTCAAGCTCAGTGGACCAGATATGCAGATGCCATCTATACTATACTTAGATGAGTGGTAAATAGTAAGAAATCATCCAGAGCACCCAGAGAAGTACTGTCCCATTTCTTTGGCCACTTTTATGATTTATGAAATACGATTTTAATTATAGAGTGAAAATGAAACTTCTGACTGTGTGTGCAGATTTTCTGTGGCATTGCTGGCTATCGGAGGCACAGGAGAGAAGACAGCCCTTGACTCACAATGAAGCAGTTCAGCCACTTCATTTTAAGTGAAACAATACATCTTGGTTGGTTAGGACTTAGAATTTGGGTTTCCTAGAGGTCAGAACAATATTCTGAAGAGTGCAGGTAGAAAGAATGTCATTCGATTTTTATAGATTTTCCATGTGTAAGTTTTTCGGAAACACCAAAATACCATTTTGCTGGGGCTAAAAAAACTCTAATCAATTCTAGTTAACAAATAACTATACCTCAGAAAAGGAGATAAGACTGACAAGCAACTGTATAAGTTCCTGTCTGGAGTAAGACAAAATATACACGTCATTTCCAGTTATTGAACAAAATTACTTCACCAGCATATCGTCAAGAAATGCTTCTAGGTTTTTCATATAAACAAGTGCATGTAGTTTATACAAGGACGTCAGACATGGTAAAGTGATCTTGAACAATTACTTGCTGTGCTACATCTGTTAGAAATTTTTGTCCTTACTCATATAGAAAAATCTGAGGATGCATCTCCACAGATGTCTGCTCTCTCAGTAGAGTCCTTTAGCTCCCACAACACTCTACACAGCCAAGTCTTGATAAGGCTACCACACATCTTGGCTTCTCCAGACTTGGCCCCTTTTTCCATCCAGAACTGATTTTTTTTTTCTAGATTCCTTATTGTCTGCTTGGATCAGAGGCCACAACAGAGCGGAAAATCTTAGTGAGACTGAACCTACTGCTTTTGCTGTGTGGAAAACTTGTCTATCAGTCATTGCCCCAAGAAAAATATGCACACCAAGGCCTCTTGGCATCACTGCATCCACACACATTCACAGGTATTTGTACCATAAAAAAATTAGCTATGGCATCTTGATATCTAAACTATTTCCAGTGATTCAGTGACTCTGTTTATATACAGTTGATGTCTTGCTGTTCCCCATGACAGCAGCTAATGTGGACATATTTACCTTCAGTAGGGATGAAGGCTTATCCAAAGAATGATGTAGACAATCTATTACTGTACCTTACTTCAAATGGTGCTCAAATTCTTCTCAGAAAAGCTGCTCCAAAAGAATATTTAGAGTATAACCTGCCTATAAGAGTATATTTGTCCTTAATACTATCAGTTTATGCTTGGTCAATGTCTTAAATCACAAAGATTTGAGCCCCATTATATTTCTTTCGTTTATTAACAGAACCTAGCTGTTCCAATTGCTTGTACAGTTAGATGCCTAACCCATCAATTATTCATTATATGAACAGTATTGTTTTATCCATTTTAAATGTCTTGTTATTCAGTTTCATGTCTCCATGCTTTTATTTCATGAGAAAGGTTACCTTTCTTATACCATTAATTATTTTGTATGCCTCTTTCATGCTGTCACTTATTTTCCTCTTTAATCTAAGCTACCGAACATTCCAGGCTCTTCTTATATAAAAGACATTTCCGTTCCTCTAATTATTTTTGTGAGGTATTTCTCTGGGCTCTTTTTACTTTTACACTAATATTTTAAAGCTGGGTGACCAGGAACAAACAGAGAGGACACGTTACTGGTTTATTTAATTATATTATTTTCATTATTGTTTTCTCTCCTTTTCCTGCTACATTTTAACAGTTTGCCAACACTTTTAATGCACATAGAGCAGATGGTTTGGCTAAAATGTCTGCTGTGACACTTTTTTTTTCTGTATGCTTGTGATTAATTTAGTGCCAAGAAATATGTCATTCTGATTTTTCTTTCCAACTTGCATTAATTTGCCTTCATCCGCAATGAATTTTGTCTGCCATAAAGCCACCTAGATTTCTCTACTGCAGCAGACGTTCTTCAGAGACTTCTCCCACTTGAACTATCTTATGTCATTTCCAAATGTAACCTCATTATTGTGCTGCTTGTTTTTTAGGATCATTCGTAGAAAAGCTCTTTTACTGTCTTGAAAATGAAAAGACTCTCTCTGCACAGAGATTTTTTGGAATTGACTGAATTAGTAGGAGCACTTGTTTCAGGGCCACAGAAATAACTTAATATGATAAACTTCTACCTAAAGGTAGAATGAAAGACAAAATCAACATTTGTGATACAGTGTCTATCCCAATATACACTGTCCATCCTACTGCCAGTGCTCTCCCTCTTAGTCTAGAGACTGAGGAGGCAAATTCTAGGCAAGCTTGCTCCTCATACAGCTCTTGCTCTAGCTGCCCGTGTGCTCCTTTCTCTGCTCCCTGAATACTCCCACTAACCTTTACCTCCGTCTCCCAAGAGCTCCAGTATCTCTGTGCAGATATTCCCAAACAGGACTGGCCAGGAGCAAAGGCACAGGGCAACAAGGACAAGTAAGGAGCAAGTCTTGGTACAGGCGTTGCAAGAAGTGGATATAAGGAGGGGAACACAAGACTTACCTTTTTACTCTACGTGACAAGTAAAATATTCATTGCTATCCAAGCCTCCAGGATATCAGCCATCTTTCATTAAGTCTTGGATAGGATTTTTCAAATTACACACCATCAACATATTTCTGCACAGAGTAACCAGTGACTTTTGACTTCACCAGAGCAAACCTGCCTACCACTGGACATTTCACAAATCTACCTATTGCATCTATAATTGCTACAAGTTCAGTCACATCATTCCTTAATTCCTTCAAAACTCTTGGATGTCTCTAGTCCCACCCTGGAGACTTCGCTGCTGTTTTACACAGCAGTTTCTTGCATTTTACATACTGACCTCTCGGGTTCCAAAATATATTGTAATATTGTTACTTGAAAATAGCAAGTATTTCCCTGGTATGTCAGCGACTGACTGACTTAAGCAAACGTTTTATCAGAGCTAAAATGAGAACAGAAAAATTGCAGTCTGCAAATACTGAGCTTGGTTGCCTCTGCACAAAACTCTTTAGCATCTGGGAGCAAAATATGTCTCTGTATAATCTGTTTCCCATTGTGAGTTTAAAGGTCTGCAACATTTTTACAGGCTCGAGGACCAAAGTAACTCAAGACTGAACTGCACTGACTCACCCGAGGGTAACCCCTATAAATGACAAACAAATCAGCATTTCACAGTTAAAAAAACAACACCAAGTGTTCTACAAAATCCCCAAGAAGTTTACTGCAGTGATGCTAACAATGCTGGACATTAAGGCAAGGAATTTCCTTTTTGCATTTCAAGAGAAAAAAACAGCCCAGCTGTTTCTCCGTGGATTCCCAGCCAAGTTGAAAAGGTCACTGACCCAGCCGTGATGTAACATCCAGCACTGGAAACCGTGACTCCCCCATGCAGTGCTTCTCCACAGTGCCCTCCAATAATAATTTTCACCCCACAAAGAAGCTATTTATCTGGCGCAGACATCACACTGAAGCCTCACCTAGACAGGGAGGCTCCTTGCTCTTCTGCGGAGTGAACTAGCTGCAGCATTTGTTACCTTACTGGGCTGGAAAAGAAACTCCTGCAGACGATGTGTTTTATCTTTAAATACTGTGAAATGTGCTGTGAAATGAACTGTGTGTGTTCAATGTGATTGAACAGAAAATTGAAACTTAGCCTCTGTGCTCATTGCATGATCTATGGTGCGCTTGCTCGGAAACTGCAAGGGTAGCAGTTTCCTCTTCCCGGCAGGGCACCCTCGGTTACTGCAGAGCCTATACAGGGAAGGCCCAAGCAGAGGGACTCTGGCGGAGCCCCTCACGTGCCCCTGCGCCTTCATGGCAGCCCCAAAAATGGCCGCGTGGGCGGCCGCCCGCTCCCCTAGAGCAGAGCAGAGCGGCACCCACACGGCCACCGGCCTCCCCTCCCGGAGCCGCAGGCCTCTCGGCCTCCAGAGGGGAGGCCGGGCAGCGCGGTATCTGCCGGGGCACTCATGCTGGCCCTGATGGCTTTGGTTTTCTTTTAGCTTCCTGAGCCTGTGCTGCTGGAGGACTCTTGCTGATTAAATCGGCAGTGATTTAATGCCACTTGGATCCAAAATCGTATGCAAACGGCACTGTGACAGTGGCCCTGAGGTTTTTTGGCCTCCTCAGACAGTGTAGAAATTGTTCTTGGCCTTCACAGGCAAACTACAAGACCTAAGTCTGAGATCCTAAGTGGGCAGATCCCATCCATGGGGAAAACATGGGGCATTTGTGAGGGGAAAGGAGAAACCTGTAGACAGAGTCAGATGGAGATCTGTGGCCCAAACATGCATTTTAACATGTGAAATATTTAAAGTAAGCATATTTTGCCCGCTTAGCTGGCTGCAGGCATGAGATATACTTCACTAGCTTAAAATTCTTTCACTGGGAGTTGAATGAGTGTATTTTACCTCATGCTTACCCTGGACAGAGAGCGCACGGGCACGTGCTCGCAGGTGGAGCTGACACACGCTCATCTGCTGAACTCCAAGAACACTACAGCAGTTCAGAACATGCCTGTGCCAGCAGTTTGCAATGTCTGCATTCAGGCTGTCCAACTGTACCACGTGCTTAACCTTAACTAGTTGCACGTGGCAATACCTCCCTGTGCAGCACCGGCCCTGCGTGCACCCAGGTGCAGGGGGCTAGCAAAGCAAAACAGCCGTTAAAAGGTTCACGTTTGCACAGAGGGAGGGAGACAAAATGTAAACCAAATTATGTTTGCTGTCTTGAAGGGTTATTTCCAACTGTTCCTTCCCTACTTCGAACAAAACAAAGCTCGTGTACCTTTGCACTCACTTCAGGTGTTCCCCAAGCAGCTTTTAAGTGCAGTCGCACCAGCTTCCCCTCTTCCTTATTCAAATTACAAAGCATTTAGAGGGGAAAGTGTGAGCTGGTAAACAGAATATCAAAAGCAAGAAGAAAAGGAGTACTGTGTGTCATTACTTCTGCCCTTCCTCTGAGTGCAAAACGCCTCACCTGCTCTGAGCACTGCTTCGAGGGGGAGAAGGCAGCTCCCCTCATCCTCTTCATTTATGATGTGTGAAGAAAGCCTGGAAGAAATTTGTTGCAAAATTTCTATGTTAGAAATTCGCATTTACTTCTCCCACATAAACTCTTTGGAGGCTGAAACAGAAACTATACACTAAGAAGCCTGAGAAAAGCGCTGGGGAGAAGTTTACAGAGAAATGTCTTTAAAGGTTAGCTGGCTATGAATCTAAATCAAATTTTTGACAGGTCTTGGGAAGCCAGGACCCATTTTCACTGCCTGACATAGGGCCAAACAGGGATGGCAGGGCAGGCGTCAGCAGCCTGTGTGGGCAGCGGCAGCGACAGGGCCTGGCAAACCCCGCACGGCCACAGCCACCCGATCCAGTCAGCCCCACGCAGAGCGCAGGCACGAAGCCTCTCCTCCGTGCACACCGGGCTGCACACAGGTAGCTCAAATCACGTAAATGCTTCGGATGTGACATCCGTCGCTTGTGGAAAACGCCACGTATGCATATGCGCGGGAAGCAGCCAGTAATTTAGGAACACTGCCGAAGAGAGAGCACCGTGACTAAGTATTCAGGTCACCTGCTTCACAGCTCAGCAGAAAATGATAGAACACTTTCTTCATCTTTCTTAGATAAAATTTGAGCATATAAAAAACAGTTAAAACCAGGCAGAAGTAAACTTTCATTGCTTCATATGTATGTCAGGGAAAAAAAACAAGGCACAGTTCCAGCAGAAAAAAAATCAATTTCATGTCATTTAAGTGACTAACTTGTCACTTAACTGTGAAATTGTATTTTATTCTGTTTGCTAGCTGCCCTCCTTCCTCAGGTACTTAGCTTTTCTGAAGTTTACCTTTCCCACAGTTTGCCTGTTAATAAACCTTGCTTAGTGACTGATTAGGAGCCACTTTATCGTCATTCATGTTTCTGTATTTGATGTTGAGAATATAAAAGGAATACATGTAGATGTTCCCCTTCATGTTTTATTTCATGCTAACAACAAATTTAAGAAGAAAAGACCACTAAATATCCACTTAATTGTTAATATTGTGTGTTACAGAAAAAGAGAGAAAAAAAAAGGAATCTCCACTACCATGCGCAAATCTATGATCAAAAGGGTTCTGAGCTTTGGTTCTTCACCCCTTACAATCTTTTTTGGTCTATTCCTTAGGCTCTGAGCTCAGTCTTCTACATAAGTATCAGTCTTATTGCTCTTTTCACCAAGAAATTAGAACCAATTTCTGGGAATGAGCATTCTTGCCACTTTGGATGTGTTATGCAGACCACAGAGTGCCAAGAGGCACCAGAACTAGCCCCTGAGCAAGCCCACAATCCGAGCAAACAGAACGGTATGAGGAAGAGTTGAGGACTTTTATACTTCCACTTGTTGATTTGCATTTGAGTCTCAATCTTTTCATCAACTACAAAAAAACCCATGCTTTTGCCCAGATGTCAATGTTCAAAAAAAAAAAAAGTCCTTTTTGCAGTTCCTGGTCTCCCCACTTGTGCAGGGGATGGCTGTAGAGAGCAGCAGACAAGCCTAGTGATGGTGGTACAGATCTGCGGACGTCACTTCTGCCCTGGTGCCAGGCTAGGGAGAACAAGCCAGTGTCTCCCCTGCAAGCCAGGCAGCCAGGTGAGCCTCACACGGTCCTGATGTCGTATTTCCTACTGCATGCTCCCATGGCTACTGTTCATAAATATCCATGAAAATGAAATTTCCAGCTCAGAAGCACTGCTGATTGTGCTTGGTCTCTACCTGACACTATCATACCTTCTCAGTTTTTCAACCTCACACATCCAAACCAAAAATTTGACAAAGACATCCTTTTCACTTGCCCGGATATACAGGCTGAATATTCCCTGGAGCTGCTGAAGTGTCATATACTGCTGTGAATGTTACTGCTATGAAAGTCATGTTTGGATTGAAACATGGTGGCCATTTAAGGTTACACAGCAATAGTACAAAATAATTTGGCAAAGGAGATTGGAAGAAATGCTGCATCCAACTGAAATGGCAGGAACATTCACAGGTAGGAAGAATGCAATTATCCAGGCTGGAAGCAGGCCAGGATGCCATTCATCCTTGCAGACTTGGCATTTCTCAAAATGAAATAACAGATGTTTTTGTGAACTTCTGTCAGGCATATGTTTTATTAATTAAATCTATAAGATCTATGCCTTTGGCTCTTTTTTCGTCTTAGAAAAAAATGTGAGAAACCTGAAACATCATATATAAATATATATATATATAATTATACACACACATGTTTTGGTAAAGAGCAGATGAATTTCTGGAGTAGATGAAAGCTACTCTCTGGGGCTTCACAATCATCTCTAGACTCCAACTGCAAGGTTTGTGAGACCCTAGAAAGACAAAACGTGAGAAAGCATGCTGGAAGAAGCAATTTTAAACAGCACAGTATTAGACTAGGTGATCATACACATTTTTGCTACTGCTCATCTCTCAGATGCAGCAAACCTGCTCCAAGGAGGGGGAGGTTCCCAGAAGGAAGAAAGGTGTAGATCTGCAATCAATACGCTGAGCAGAGGTGTACAGATGGGGTTCAGTCCCACAGGGACAAAACTTGTTCCCCGCCCCTGCTGCTGGCTTTGGAAGTGTAGCTGCTGAACCCAGATATCCACTGCTGGTGCTGCCTGGGGATCTGCAGCAGGTAACACACGCAGAAAAACCTCCCTCCCCATTCTAAATTCCTCTACCACCCATCTCTTTAAAAGCCGTAACAATGGAAATTAGGGAGAAACAGACTTGCTTCACTGCCAAAAAACCCCAGGAAGATTATTATTATTATTATTATTATTATTATTATTATTATTATTATTATTATTATTAATATCATCATCATCATCATCATCAAGAAGTGAATAGAAACCACCACATAGTAGAATATTGACTTTCTTGGATACTAAGCAACAGACCTGTCCTGTCCCTGGTCAGGGTGGTATGTTTGCATAAGAATGAATTGCCATGAGACACTATAGCAACAGGAACCAGCAGGCAAATGTTTTAGTATAAGCCTTCCTCCAGGGCTCAATAATTATGTTAATGGGTCTTCCTCCAGAAACACAGGAAACCCAGGTGATCCTTTGCCATCTGGCAGCTCTGTCCCTTCTGCTGATCACAACTGATCAGGCAGTTCCCTTTGCAAAGCTCTGAAGCTCTCTCTGCAGCTATCACTTTCTAACACTTGAAAAGAGAATCCTTTGAGCAGCACTGAAAGGAAAAGTCACCATGTAAGGTCCTGTATTTTAGACTTCACTTCTCTAATTAAGATCTCCTGCCTTGCAGAGCAAACACGGACAGACATTTAAATTTTCTTGATGGAGAATGAACTTTTTTGAACCACAACAACTGAGCCACAACATTTATCTCTTTTTTTTATTATTTATACAGGTGTCTAAATGTTGACCTGTTCTTTGGTAAATAAAAATAAATGAAATTAAATACCAGTAACAGCCTTATTATTTCAGGCAGGGTCATTAGTGTGATTAGGTTGAACATGAACATACGGAAAAAGCAGATATTTTATCTCTACTAAACCACTCAAGTTAGCCCAGTTACTCTTATAACTTGACCTGAACAAATGCAATACTATATCCAAATCTGATGTTCCCACATAAAATTGGTGTTGAAAAATGAGGAATAGTTCAAAAGAGCTACATGACTCAGTGAATGAATGATCCATAAAACATGCCTGGTGGTGGGAAACCCGATATTCTCAATCCATCTGCTTTATCTGAAAGCAACTCAAAAGGGAAAAGTCTGCTGATAGCAAGTGACTCTTTAGTGACACAGAAGGCAGAACACGATGCAGCAGCTGGAACCTCATCATGGTTGTTACACACAGAAGATGAGCAGGATTTTTCACAGTTATGGTGATTAGCACTGAGGCATCTTCTGGGATGTGTTTACCTGGCACAGTGCAGAGCCAGGATTGCCCCAGCAAGCTCCTCACCCTTCTCAGTGCCAGGCCATATCAGGAGGGTTCTGCAGGTCCTGGCCCTCACTAGGGCGACACTGGAGCCTGGGAGTACGGCCCCTCCTGGCAGCACCTCAGACGTGTTTCTGCAGCCTTTCTGCCCCACTGCTGAGTCTGTCTCTCTGCTCAAGTCTGCTTTGCACCATGCAGGCATAGCCTGAAGTTTTCATGTCAAGCTAGATACTCTTTGAAATGATACCAATACACAAGCGAGCTTTGGGGTTCTGCTGAAGTAGCTTTCAGTTCATGTTTATTTTGAAAAATAATGGTTCAAATTAATTCTTGGTTCAAGCTCAGGCAAGCTCCCCCAGAGGCTCTGACTCACAGTCTTTTCTGGACTGAACGGAGACACTGGAGATCATCTAATCCACCCATCTGCATCAGATACTGTCTGTGTAACAGAGTCAGCACAGCGGGACATATGGTCTCCTCTGGCACTGTCAGACTAGTTTGAACCTTTGCAGAAGGTGGATTTGGGCTTATACCGGGCAGAGGAGAGAACAATTTGTGCTTGCTTCTTTCAGTGGTGCTGCGAGCACCATATCCAGCAAACTGGACATCTGAGCATGGCAGCACTTCAAACGTCCAAGGCTAAAGCCAATGGATATGGGGAGCTACAGCCCTGGACAACATGAGAAGGGAGGGAGAACCTCCCTTCTAACACTGTACAGGAAAATAAAGTAGGTCTTCAAGCACTTTGATGGTTTTTACTTGGCTCCCTCCCAAAGTGGGGAAAAATATTTGTGTCCACCATCAAAATATAATGTAATCTCTAAGTGCCTGGTAGATGGAGGTCTTTAATATTAACTAAACAGGAAGAAAATTGCCTGGAAACTATTGAGAAACTTGAAGTGGTTATTTGAGCCAGGAACCCTGGAGGTACCCTGGTGATTAACCACAGTGTAGATTCTGTGTATATATCTCAGGGTATATAACTAGCCCGAAAACTCCTATTCATGTTTGTTTACCTTTAGAAAATGTCAACGTATTAAGATACCTAATTGCTAAACAGTCACTGCTATTCATATGCACTGATTATCTTCAAATTGGATGTGGACCCAGCAGTTGCACAACATGTCTCTCTCCCAGATATGTGGTTGCTTTCTTTGGAAGCACAGCGGCAAACAAACTGCTTCAGTTACATGCACCATTAATAAATTTTTTTCAGTGAGATAAGTGACTGGGACAGATTATGAATCACAGAATCACTGAGGTTGGCAGGGACCTGTGGAGCTCATCTGGTCCAACCCCTCTGTTCCCCCTGGTCACCTAGGGCAGGTTGCTCCGGACTGTGTCAAGTCAGGTTTTGAATATCACCAAGGATAGAGACTTGACCATCCCTCTGGGCAACCTATTCCAGTGTTAAACCGTTAAAAGAGTTTTTTCTTACGTGTTAATGGATTATTTTTTGTATTTCAGTTAGTATCCTTTGCTCTTATTATTTCACTGGATAGCAAAGAGAAGAGACCAGCTCTCATCAAAGTCAGTAAGGACAGCACTGAGGTTCAGGGCAGTACCTGTGCAATATCTGATCTATGTTAATGTGAGGGAAAACCTGGGGGAGAAGGTGATGATTTGTATTAACTCAGCAGCCATAGCAAAGAGAAAAACAAACTTCTGGGCCACCAGCCCTTTTTCACAGGGTTGTTTATTCTCATTGGAACTGGAGTGGGAGATTTTGTCCTTACTACATGTTGCAACCATTTAACTCATACGCCTGAGTCATTTACTGTAAAAAACCTACAGTTTCTTTTTTTCTGACATAAAGTGAGCAAAATAATCTACGGTAGAAAAGCATAAAAGGTATATCTGAAACAAGAATAAAGGTATCATGTTATCGAAAAAAACCCTGTCTTTGATCAGACATGCAAGATCTAACTCCACTTCAGTCTTATGCACAATTTGAGTTTGCCAGTGCAATATCTGTCCTTATGAATGCTGCTATCTAGTAGTTTTTATCTCTGACGGCTAAGACTTCTTGATTGCCTCAGTGTTAGAAAGATGGTAGAATTAGTTCATTTTCACTGTTGTTTTTTTTATCATGTTTTTACGTCAGAAATCAACACAGAACACTGACACAGTCTTTAGTCTTATTAGACACTGAGAATATTTCCTTGTTTGTTCCAGCTATTGAAGTTTACATTTTAGATCTGTGTATTATACTGGCCCAGTCCTATAATGCTTGTTCAGGTAAATGGTTTTGATTTCAATGAGAATTTTGTTTGAGTTTTATCTTGAAGCAGAAAGACTTTAATTCTGGAGAGATGCAACCTAATATAAATTAACCCATGGTTGAGCAGAAGTCAGGTTAAGTTTCAGTCATGTTGAATGCTTTGGCACGATAACAGAACTTCCTGTTGGTATCAGCACAAATCATATTCAGATCTGAAGCACTAGCATTAAGGGGAGTTCAAGCTTAAGAAGAAACATATGTCTCTGAAAGAAGGTGATTCCAGGAACCTATAGTGACTGAGTTTATTCTTTTTTGTCTTTAACTTAACCCCCTATCTTTATACACCTCTTCTTGGCCTGAACTATACCAGAAATATTAAGTAAGTTGTGCCTGTTGGGTAACCACTCACTAATTCAGTTCTTCAATATGAGAACTCATCACAGAAAACTTTTCAATCATATTTATCATTGCTAACAAACACTTAACAATACAATTTTAGTTCAACCCAGTAAGATGAACTGTGTTGATGACTCCAGCTTTTAGTCTGATTGGAGGTATACTTGGTGGATCTTAAACGATTTCAGTCAACTCAGAGAATCACAGAACCACAGAATGGCTGAGGTTGGCAGGGACCTCTAGAGACCGTCTAGTCCAAGCCCCCTGCTCCAGCAGGGACACCCAGAGCACGGGGCACAGGGTGGCATCCAGGTGGGTTTGGAAGATCTCCAGAGAAGGAGACTCCACAAGGAGCCTCTCTGTGCAGCCTGTGCCAGGGCTCTGTCACCCTCACAGGAAAGAAGTTCTTCCTCACATGGAGATGGAACTTCCTGTGGTTCAACTTGCACCTGTTACCCCTTGTCCTGACACCAGGCACTACAGAGAAGAGCCTGGCCCCATCCTCCCTACATTCACCCCTCAGGTACTTGAACATGTTGATCAAATCTCCTCTCAGCCTTCTCTAAGCAGACTAAACAGAAATGTCTTGGACTTTTCTAAGAATGTGTCGATTTGCTAGGTGGCCTATAAAAAACTCAGGAGAGCAAGTTTGCATATAAATCTTTTTGCAGCAGTCTAGCAGAAAGATGCTAAGAAAACTGCCTCGGATGTGGCAGTTCAGCATTTCCACTTCCCATCTCCAACAGAGCCAAGATGACCAGAAATGATAAAATGGAGAGACCAGCCTTGGTTCTCCCAACGTGTGCAGCCCCTGTGCCTGTCTGACATCCTCAGCCTGCAAACACTGTCTTATTCTACATAGGTGAGGAGTTCCACTGAATGCAAGACTGTTCATGTGAAAGCTGTTCTTCAAGAGTGAAGCATAAACAACTGACCGTACCAATTGCTTCACACTGGCTTGAACATCTTGATTTCAGTCAGAAACTGATTTAACTGCTAGGGTAAACTGCTCCCGTATTTAACCAGAATATAACATACTTCCATACTGCAATCAGGGATCTCAGGCACAGGAGGAAGAGTTACTAGAAAACAGATAAATCAGTACAACAGGTAAGGAGGATGTGGTACTAAGGGTACAAAAGGAGTCTGGCTTCTGCAAGTTGGCGCCTTCCCAGGCCGCCTGTCCTCAGTGGATGTCTCAGCCTCACCCTCACGATACCTAGGTGGAAAGCGATACAGAAGAGTGGCATTCCCTGAAGCTGGAGGCCCTAAGCTAAGCACAAAATACCATAACAAGGACTACAGCCTAAGAGCAATTCCTCAAAATCAGATAGGTATCTGAGCCCTCACCCGCCCTGCAGATTGCACTGGGAGCAACTAACGAGCAGAAGAAATCTGGCTTATTCTCAAGTCAAGCGGCAGCCGAACAGGAGGCTGGAGGATCCAAGTTTCAGACAGAGGCAATTAAAGCGTCAGTCTCTGCAGATGTAGCTGCTAGTGCCCATAAAGCGATTAATCTGAACCTGTATATCGAACCTATACGAGAACAGGAGGTACTCAGAGCAGAGAAACATCTAGTGGCTGTGCATGGTCAGACAGACTGCGAACATTTTTTGAATTGCATTTTACTTACACTGGCAATGCTACTGCAGATATTAATGAAAATGCATAGGATATGGTCCTATGAGTGAGACAGGGTCATATTCTATCAGTAAAAGTAAAAACAGGGGTGTTTTCGGAGAGTCAGAAAAAGCTGGGATATTTGACACTGAAAAAAGAAAGCTTACATTGAAAATATGGTTGGGACAAAAGAGAGAAAATGTTTTACATATTTTATACTCTTTCTGTGAGCAGATTACAATACAGTGAACCTTTTAATAGTTTTAGGATAAACTAATCATGTTATTTTTACATTTTGCACATGATGCTAATCATGTTTGTAACTCTGTCATGCTGTGATACCCAGTACAATGACTTTTTTATTTCTAGAATTTAAGCAATGCTTTTATAAACTTGTCTCATGCTTCTTTTTTATAAAGCTGCCCTGAAAGGTCAGAGAAAAGGTTTTCTTTTATATTATGACAGCCCCTAGTGAGTTAAAGAATAAAAGTGGTTTATAAATAAAAGTTTCTTTCATCTGTCCTTTGATCCCCACCATAAGAAAACCTCCTTCCAAGTATTTTGCTTGACATAGTCATCACTTCTTATTAGTTTCAAAATATCTGCAAAACAACATTTTGAACTTTAGTTCTGGGTAAACTCGGATGGGTCTGGACTCTTTGGCTCCCTGAACCTTGATAAACTGGGCTGCTGGTTCAATCCCATACCTTTCAGGGAAGCTCATCTGAAATTACCTCCAAAAGTCATGTTTTAACCACATTGCTCTGGTCAAGCTGCTTACACATCCCTGTACTAAGAGTCATGAAAATAGTAATGTTTCAGGTCAGTTCTGGCCATTTGTGTCAGGGTGATTTAGGAAGTTTGTAATGCCAGCCAGGGGCAGGAAGAAAAGACAAATACTGAGTCTCATATGCTGAAATACATGAAAACAGAGATGAATAATTTGGACCATTTTTCACTCTGTCAATAACTTTCTTTTTTTAGAATTTGATATTTTAATCTGCTGTGGGCTTGTAATTTATGTCCAAACTCTACAGGATTTGGTTAGTCCATTCTCTCTTATAAAATTAAACCTTACAAATGTATTGTTAATTTTCATCTATTAAAAACAGTTCTCCCTCATAAAAGTAATTCCAGCTGATCATTAAAAACATATTTTAAGAAGCACAGAAAATATATTGATTGTGTGGAAGTTGAATGGTAAGAAATATGTTTTTAATTATTGTTATTTTATTAACGGACAAGTACTATCTTATTAAATCTAAACTGAATGTGTACCGAGGAACAGTAATGCAAACCATTCCAAAGGCAACAATTCAATACATATTGGTACGTAATAAAGTCCTCATGTACAATAGAGGTGTTTTACAAAAAGATCTTTCAACTTTTGAACAGACCAACCTGCAAGTTGGACTCACCATCTGAGTTCACGATAAGAATCCTAGCATGAACTATATTGCTTAAAAGAGCAAAAAATATGTCTTTCCATGGGTATCACATATTTGCTTAGCTCCATTAGTTTCTAGGGTACTACTGTTAATTTATAGCAATTCAAAACAAGAATTGGTCTGGAAAAGTTGCAACCATTAAATTAAATATTTTTCATGCAGCCTGGGTAGACACGAGCTATCAAATACAGTCCCTGAACATGCATTTCAATGCGATTAAATTCCGAAGTGCCCCAGAACGCTCCTCATCTTCCCTTCCTCCCTCTCCCCTCCCCAGACAGCCACTCGGCCCCCGACGGGGCTCAGAGCAGCTGGAGTTGGTTGTGGTCAGTGTCACTGGCCAAAGTGTCCTCTTTGCCCCCATGACATGTGAATGGAAAGAGGGGTTTCCAGTACACAGAAAATGTTGCTTCCTCTCAAATTTGTTTTTGGTCCAACAACATAATAGGCTGCCTGGAAGGAGCCCAGGTCTATTCCAGCTGTTCGGATACTCTCACACTGATAAGCACATTTGCAAATCCCATCTTTCACCAGAAACCTAGCAGAGCCACAATGCCCACATGTGTTGCATGTTCCTTTGTATCTAGCAGCAGCAGTTGGGTTTTCAGTGCAAGTCCTCTATTGTTTCACTTATCTGGTTCCAGAAAAAAAAAAAAANAAAAAAAAAAAAAAAAAAAAAAAAAAAACAAGCTTAATGGGTTATTGCTTAATTGTGGGAGTTTGTTAGGTCACCAATCTGAACACAAACACTCCAGCCCACAGCACCGTGGGTTTGTCCGAGACATACTGGAATACCAAAAAGGAATTTCCTGTATTTACTTGGAATAAACTATTTCTACAAGAAGTATTAAGATTATGAATAGTGTTTAGAGGGAGAAGTTGAAGGCACGTAGACACAACAAAGCTGATTTTTTTTGTTCAAAAAGGAAGTTAATGACTTCCAGTTGTTCTGTTTCACAACCGCCTCCTTCAAAACTCCTAGCTGAAAGTTCGACCCTTCTGCGGGTGAGGTTTGGGATAGCAGTGTCAGGGCACTTGTGTGGTCTAGTAAGAAGGTCTGTTAAATTCTCCTACCTTCCTGTTGGCTGCAAGCGTAGAGATACCTCACCGTGCCTGCCCCACAAGCCAGAGGGGCATTCCCAGGCCCGGCCTGCTCATCACGAAGGTGGCAACGTGCACCGTGGTGGGGGCTGCTCCAGCGTGGAAAGCAGTGGGAGGCAGCGGCAGCCTCTCATGGCTCCGCAATTAGTCACTCCTTTGGCAGCCTTTTCTGTAGCTGCCGAGGGGGCTGGAAGGCAGCCGGGCAGGCACCCTGGGCAGCACGTTTGCGCGCTGGAGGAGGCTGGACAGGTGACAGCACGTTCCTGCAGCTCCTCTGCCACAGCAGAATCGCACCGCGGGCCAAATCTGATTCATGGGCTGGAAACTTGGCAGCACTGCGTAATGTGCTGGAAAAATCCCTAACTCCAATGCACAGCCTACATTTCCCAAGATATTTGGAGAATAGTTTGCTTTGTATCTTTTTTCTTTAGGTATATTTGACAAAACACGAGTGTTACACTAAAGAAGCCAAATCATGATGATTTCATGCTTCAAAGCATCCTGGTGATATCAGTGAGAGCTTTTCCCAAGTTAAGGCCTGGAGGATTTGGCCTCAGTGTGGAAAAAAGGGAGTGCAAAGTAATAAACCTTTCCAAATTGCCAGTTGACTAGCTAGAGCAGCACACAAAGCAAACTGTCTCCAGAGCTTCTTCTTTTAAACCATGCAGCTGGAGAAGAAATTAGAAGAGGTCCAATCACTTTTATGATGCTTGTGTACAATTGATTTTTCTATTTGTAAAATGAAAAATCTTTTAGTAATTGATGACCACCAAGTGCACAGTTTAAAAATGAGAAAATTATATGATCATCAGTGAGAAAAAACAGTCATTTCCTTGCTGCTGGCATTCACACCATACCAGAAAAATATGCCAGACACAGATGACACGCTATAACACATCTGAATCCCCCAAGAATAGTGTGCAGAGCTATAACTTGAGAAGTTTTGGACTGCCTGCCCGGAGAAACTGAACTAAACTTTACAGAAGGTCTTCTGCCAGTAATTACAGAGCATAGTTTAGGTACTGAGGTTAAAACAGATAATGTTTTTAGGGCTTTGCTTTAAAAAGCTAATTAGCAATACAGAGTTAGCCACTACTCATCGGCTAACAAAACGCCCCAAAACCTGCCCCCCAGACTTACAACGTTCAGCGCTCCTAAGGACAAGTGTTTTCCAGTGTCAAGAACACTTCGTCAGTTAAGCAAGAATGTGTCAAATTTTTATTCATTTATTTATTTCTGTCAGGAGCGCAGTTTAGTCTCCCAAATTTACCATACCCACAAGAGAAAAGGAGAGGCAGAGCAGATGAGGTCTGTCTGTAAGCACACATAAATCCATCTGAATTTTTGAAATCACTGCTGTGTACAGGACTACTTCAATGAACAAGCACCTACATCATTAGATTCCCAAGATGGGCTTATATGAAGATTAAGTAGGTACATGCTGGAAGTACATAGGAAAGCCTCTCCAGGATATGTACTTGTGAAACATTTTCATAACAGCTGGTTAAATAGATTAAATAGTGGCCGGTGTTAGACTATTGAAATGCCCCTCAGAATGAGGCCGCCTGCTGTCAGGCTCCAAGTGTGCAATGAAAGACACGGAGTCCCAAAGGTAACACAAACCAAAGAAATCCTGTGCGGAAGATGAAGCAGGGAAGAGACCCACCAGCGTTGAAGGTGTGGAGGCAAACAAGGCTACTTCAAGCCATGGGTCTTTCATTTTGCATGTTCAGGCTCCCATTAGCTTAACAAAGCTTAGCTAATCAGCTCGCCTTAGCTGAGCTCTGGTAAGCGTCTGCTCCCAGGAAAGGGCAGAGCAGCACACAAGCCTCCTCCTCCTCGCATCTGCAGGTGGCAGTTAGCAGCAGGGATGGAGGCAGGTGGCTCCTATCTGTATGAGAGGTAATAGCTGTGCCCAGGGCACGCGGTGTTTTTAATACAGTTGATTTCAGACAGGAAAAGGTAACTACAAAATTAATCTAAAAATCCGAGAGGTACAAATATAGAAACACAATGCATTTAAGGCACAGGAAAAAAAAAAAAAAAAAAGATGAGGACTGGGAACTGGAGCGAGGATTCAAAGCAGAGCTCTGGGGATTCCCAGACCTGGCCTTTGATGGAGCACTGGAGAGCGCAACCAGAGGCATTGGGCAGAAAGGATCGTTGCTGCTAAGCTAAAACCAAACAAAGGAAGATGATAAGAGGGTGTCACGCAAAGGGCACGGGTGGGAGAGACGAGAGCCCAGCTAAGATCACAGTAATGCTATGGCCATCATTGCATAATGCTTGAACAAAGAAAGAAGGGTGTGATGATTACTTGGACCTGGGGCTTACATATAAAAATTTATGACTAAGCTAGTTGTCTGAATTAGCAACCTCAGAGCATGATGGCTCGAAACTGCTGCAAGAACAGAGGCAAATCTTCAGAGAAAGCTTGAGAAATTGAAGGATTTTAATGAGAGAGACTCCAGTCCTGAACCCTGTGACAATACACACAAAGGTAACTTGTGCGTGGACACATCCCGGGAGAGCAGTGACTGGCACAAAACTCTCTCAATACAAAGCTGAAGCTGGAGGGAAGTGGCTAATACCTCATGGCCACTAACAACGGCATGTAAATACACTGAAAGAAGGAAGAAGGTTTTGGCTTTAAGCCATGACAGTTTAAAAAAAAAAAAAAAGTCTTTATGTATGGGAGGCCAGCAACAGCTGAAACTCACCATAAACCGCTCACGGCTATTGCCAACACACCTCCGAGAAACATCTCCTGGAGAATACAGAGATCCTTTTTTCAGCTACAAATGAGCTACAAATGTATGTTTTACAAATTGAGTAAGCCTGGGTGAGATCTGGTGTCACAAGCAAACTCCAGTGCTTTTCAAAAAACTTCCAGACAGTGATCATGCATGTGCCAAGCCTACTACAAAAATAAAACCCACTCTATTTGCAAGCAGCATGTAGACTCTGGCTGCCAGGATCGTTAATGAGTTTGAGCTAATGGAAGAGGTAATTAATGCTTTAGCACAGAGCTGCCAGGGCCATATTCTAGCCCCTATTATCTATCTGTGGAAAGACCTGAATAGTAGATGCAGATTTTTAAAGAAACTAGGATGGAAAATCCCAAATGTATTGGAAATAAGTACATAAAAATTCTTAAGGGATGAAAATCCTAGAAGAACAGCCAGAGGTTGTTGAAAAATCAACAGTGACATTAATGAAATTCAGTATAATTAAGTAACTTGGTTTGTGCTAGCAATACAGGACAAGCCTCCAGAAAAGGACTCATGCAGATGGCCAGGGAAAAGTAAGAAGTGAGCATAAATTCACCTATTTATTTTTAATAGTAATTGAAATATATTGTTGGTACGAATCCCCGAGCATAGCCTTTCTAGAAGTTACTGCAGCCAAAGATATTACCCTGCACATCACATTCATTTAACCAAACAGAGCATTGGAGACACAGTAACCTGTGTTTCACTGAGAGCAACTACTGAAATACAGATTTGGGCTGTATCACAGCTCCTGGTGCCTGCAAGCTTGCAAGGCTAAAGAAAAGGCATCAGAAGCAGAAGCACTGTCTGCTGGATACATGACTGTCAAGGTGAGAGTCGGACCCTTATTTCTTGTGGGCCAGGGAGTGCTGGGGTCCCTGCAAGCAGGGTGCAGGGGCATGTGGAGTGGGAAGCGCTGCCCGGGGTACATGCTGCACAGTGTGACTGTGAAGGGACAAATATCAGCAAGCTACAAAGCACCAGAAAAATATTTTATGACAATTTTAGCTGCATCTATGCTGAGTGTTTTCTGAGACATAAATAAATAAATAAATAAATAAGCACATTTAAAAGCTTACTGACTTTTACTGTATCAGCAAATATGTCTGCAGCAGACACTCCCTAAGGGATCCTTTCTGAAGATGCCAGTTAATTCTTTGCTAGCAAACCTCATGACTTTTACCACTGCTGCTCCTAAAACTCTGTCACTACTCAAACATCTGCTTTCACATTTAAAATGGCCTTTTAACTCTCTGGAAAAGAGCTTGAAAACATTAAGGCCAGTGACACAGTGTATACAGCTCACCACATGCGTAATTTTTTCAACTTCTTCATTTGGGGATAGAAAGAGCTCTTGGGTCTAGGGCTTTGCTTATTGCGCAGACTGGCATTTCAGACTTCTCAGTTAAGAGGAATCAGGAGCAAATTTCCTCTCTGCGGCGGGGGAAGGCTGCAGGGTTCGGTAAAGGCCCAATCCAAGATGCCGGCTTCAGCGGCCGTGTCCGGAGAGCTTGGAAGGGCGCAGGGCCAGCTGAGCTGGAGCGTTTCCTGCCGCTGTGGCAATGCTGGAGGCCGTCAGCAGGTCCTGCCCCGTGGCTGGGGTGCCACCACCACGCACACGGGACAAAGGAGTAGCTGTAATCAGTTCTTTTCTTAGAGTGTTTGAAGCCCCAGGGACCACGGCCTGCCCCTCTCAAACCTCCCAAACTGCTCCCAGCAATGGGCTTTTGGGAAACCAGGAATAAGGCAGCAAAATCTGAAGCCAGAAATAAGGTAGTAAAATCAGAGGACCCTTCTGAAGAACACCGCCTGCAAAGTCAATACTGGGTGAATACATCTTCACAGCGTTAGCCATTCTCCCTCATTTGTTTGTTTTCTGTGTGAGTGAGGAAAGTAAGTATTTAAGGTATGAGATTACTATTTGTTTTACTACTATGAAACTGCAAAATGTTTGGGCAAGATTTATTTCATGTTGAAAGATAAGCTTCAATATTTTTTATTTTGTTTTTGAAAGGGGATGATGGCATGAGCCTGCAGGAGATAAAACAGACTCTGCTGTATTTCCTTTCTCTGGAGTTTTATTTTTCCCCTCTGAATTTTTCTCACTGCCTATTCTTTAATATGCATTTTTTCCTAAGGTGTTAGCAAATTCATAAGGCAAGCAATTAAAAATGATGTGAAGTGAACTTATTACACTAATAGATGAACATACAATCTGATTCTCTATTACAGGGCTAATCTGAAAAAAGTCAGTTCTGAATTTTCTTCTACAAAGTGCCGTGGAGAACGGAGACAGCATCTTTTATCCTGTCTTCCCATCTGCACTTAGTTTATTTATAGATACAGATTTAGACCTAAAATAAAATTGGGCATTTCTGTCATTCATGAACACATGAAAATCTGACATTCAGACTAGGACACAAAACCAACTGTAAAATGGAGAAAGCTCTGTAAAAATCTCACGAGTCTCCCTTGTCTTATATTAATAGTAGAAGCAAATGGACTTCTGGTAATCCACAGGAAAAGACAATAAAATGAAAGTTTTGCTTTTTCAAGATTTTTCTTGAGCATCATGAGTAAGCAGGAGGTTTGAGACTCCTTAAGCCCTGAGCAGAGTGAGAGGAAAGCCAAACTGCGTTGCAGCAGAGTGGAAGGCAAATTGTGTGTACGTGCTGGAACCCCAAATCCTCCTCAGTCCTGCAGTCAAACAGTGATAGAAGAAACAGGAAAATATTAGAAGCAAATATAAACGTTCTTTCTATTCACAGTGGGTCATACTCATCTTTGGTGCAACACAAGAACAGTGCAGACTTTACTTCTTTGGCACACTAAATACATAAAATTTAAAAAAGGTTTTCTTAGCATTTCCCTTGGAAGAATTTATCTGCTGGCAATGATTCAAAAGCTAAGGAAGATTTACACACCAGAGTCCCATTCTGTGTTCCTTGGGTAGTATCCCAAATTCTCTCTCCTTTCACCTCCAAGGAGTCATTAGCATTTATCAGGTAAATAATCTATAAAAGACAGATTATATCCCTATAAATCCATTATAATTGCACTGATTTCAAAAGTGTTACCAGAGATTTATGCCGATGTAACTGAGCTCACAGCGGGTAAGCTTTCCGAGGAAGATTCTACATGTTTCCTCAAGAGAAAACAGCCCTTTCTATGTGCTATTTTTCCCTGTTCTACATGTCCTCACCTTTCATCATAATGAAATATTTTATATAAACACAACATGAGGTAATGACACTAACTGAGAAGGAAAATAAATTCACAGTAGAATATCAATCTAAACTCCTCCCACCTGTTTTTCATTAACATCGACCATCATCTTAACATTATTTAGGGTGGAATTTTTATTTAGCACAGACTATCTAGTCCTTCATTACCTTACCTACACAGAATTAATTAAGAAATCTTTCTTCTTAAGAAATCTTTCTTCTTAAGAGCATTTTAAGAACAGGTATATAAGTATATAAGGCTGCATCTTCACGGATTCCTCAGAAAAAAACACTCTTAGAGACTTTAAAAGTGTATTCATCAGCTACTTTCTGCTGCATAACCAGACAGTAACTCACACTTTCAATGGCTGTGAACCCTCTGAAGTGTTAACTTAGCCTTCACTGAAGCTAAACTGAAGCCTGCAGTGCACTGAGGACAGTGACCCTGCACTGAGGACCCCACTGTGCTCCTCTTCTGCTGACACCATCAAGTCCATTATTTCTTACATAAAGCACGCACAGATAATGTATTGTAACAACATAAATACTCTCAATTAAGGAAGACTGCAAAAACTCAGTCCTTCAGCTCCTTCATACAAAAGATGAAGTGATCTGCAACATCAGTCTCAGCAATATTTTGAAAAGTTCTTTCACTTGTAGCTTTACCTCACCTAAGATTCTGTTTGCAAAGAGGCAAAGAATTAATGATCATTAGTAGGTTCTTCTTTGTCAAGAGTGAACATCACTGTATCTTTTGTCAGAGGAAGCAAGATCACATCATCTCCAATTTTCTATAATTCAGATTATTTATTCACATATCAGACACATGTATGAAGATCCAGGCACATGGAGAATCCAGGCTCTGGAGAGAGAGCTGATGGATGTAGGAAGCAAGTGCATGATATGTAGGAACTTGATCACTAGGGATGCCTAGTATTGATCCTCAGATCACCAGCCTATCTTAAAGTGCCAAAGTCCTTAAAATTGTCACTAATGAAAAAGGCTCAACATGTGGGGAAAAATAACTGGTTGCAGAAGAAGGATAACAGAAACAAGCAGAAAACATTTGATCTAGTATGCAAAACATCTGCACAAAGAGATGGTTCCCAAGCCATTATCAACAGATTATTATGTAAATACAGATCTTCTTTTCTCATATCTCAGTATCATTATCTGGTACATTTCTCATATCACAGTTTTTTTAAATGCCCTCTTTTTTTTTTTTTTTGTTTACCTAAAGCAGTTAAAAAATAATTGACAAAAATGTTGTTTCCTTCTTTGATAACAGATCTCAAGATGTGGAGTAGGGGGCAAGGCATGTGCTGGACCAGTCAGGAAGAAGACTGATTGCAGCTCGTATCATTCATGGATCTCAGGGAGCAGGGGAATAAGGGCAGGTAATGAGAGCCCTTTCCCTTAAGTAGCAGCTGTTTTCCTGGTTAACACCTCCTTCAGGTTCAGCTCTACAGCACAACGGGATTGGTTTGTGTGAATGTTCTCCTTTAAATTATCCCACAGTCAACCGAGAGTACCCTTCCTCACCATGTGGCTTTCCTCATCCACTCCCTCTAATAATTTTCCATCTTCTCGTACAAACATAAACGTAATCTCTCACTTACTATGAAGTAATGCAAACGTTGGGCTCCCAGTGTCTGTTAATGCCTCCAGATGTTCTCCTGTTTGCACTGCAGGATGATATAGCATGAATGCTAAGTGCGGCTGGTTGCGCTCCTCTTCTCACACAGACCTCATTGCTCAAATTCCTTCTTGGTTCCCACAGGAAAACCTTCTGAAAAAAACTTTCCGAAAATCTTTTCAGCAACTTGCTAGCTCATCTTTAAAACCACTCAGTCTTTTCAAAATACACTGGATTCACATCCCAGACTGTTCACTTTTGAACTTGCAGATGCTAATAAGTGGATCCAGGATGTTGTTATTAGCTTGAAGTTTGCTACAGAGACTCTTTTCTGTGCAGGTGTCCCAGAGGAGCAGCTCAAGTATGACAAAGAAGAAGCTTTGTGCTTTGGCTGCCGTTCCTACTTGGAAGCTCATACAAGTGGAATTATTATTAGAAGTTATTAATGGCTATTGAGTTACCGCTCATGGTTTATCATGGTTTAGATGAAGAATAAGACCCATTTCAGTAGCAAAACATATGGTCATGAACCTGCACACACCTGCACGATAACAGGAAGCACTGGTTTTAGGCTGACTCCAGCCCTAGTTTGGGAACACTAATCAATCTGTGTGATTCCATAATGTTTGGATTTGCTTCATAGCATTTCCTAATTACCTACACTTTGTTCTCCAGTTTGCTACAGTGCACCTCTTGCCTCTAACAACGGGGGACTTTGAGGCTGTGCAACGTACTGGCTATTGCATGAATTTGCTGTAGTGACAGTGGCCCAATAACAATTAAAATACCTCAAAAGTTTATGTAGTAGATGCAAGGGAATAGGGCTGAGATGCACCCAACAGTAGCACATCTAGGGGTTGGAGCTCCTCACTGCTAGTAGCAGTAACTGTTTACATCTCCAAAGCTTGCCCTTCTGATGGCTCTCCAAGCTTGGCACAAATTATCTACACAAAGTGTCATGAAAATGCAGCCGCCTGTGTCCTACTGGGAAGTGACCAACTAGAGCAAGACAGGAAAGAGAACGAGAAAATTCATCTAAAATGTTCAGGACTAACAAAATGAAAACAGTGTTCTTAAGTGTTTCTGACCATGCCCTGAGTCCAGTAGATGCGATGCTGGCTGATAGCACTGGAAAGGCACCAACAGACCAGCCCTGCAGCTTCCAGAGGAGGCTGATAGGAAGGAGTGCAGGGCAGCTGTACTTGCGCTGATGGAACATCTCACAGTTCCAGCTTTCATCACAGTGTCTGCAACCGTGTAGTTAAAATCCACCATTTGTAGCCTACTGAAACCAGATTCTGTCTTTCCTGGCTTACTTTGCATTCTTTACCCAAGTTCTCATGATTTTGCAGGAGATATTCACGCTTTTCAGGTACGGTTTGACTGACAGCACTGCTTTGACACACTAAGCAATCATGAAAAAATTCCAAGACAACTGCGTTATCCCTGTTCTATGTATTTACATAAGTTTATTGGTGATCTTACGCCTGGCTGAATGCACTAGATAGTGCTTCCTGTAGGATCTGAAGGCACTGGTGAGTATTTAGTTTAGGTCCCTCGTAATGAAACAAAGACAAATAACCTTTTGAAGCTTCATCTTCTGCCAAGACTCATACAATCTGATTTCACCATGTTCAAAAGGTTTGATGAGACAAGGGTACCGTGTGCATGTTTATGGAAAGACAAGAGAGGCAGAAGGGGAGACTGTCAAGAGCTGGGAAGCATGAGACTGAGAACCAAACTAGGCTTCATGGGCTGCTCTCATGTGTTCCTCACCTACCTGGGTGAGCCAGAAACAGGTAAATATTTGGAAAGATTTGTGTGCCCCCGAGCTTCTCTGTGGCCAGAAAGCACTAACTCTCCTTACTAATTTTGCTCTGCTTATGAGTGTTTATTGCTTTGATCTATCCTGAAGCAGCTTGTTCTCAGCAAATTACACTCTCTTATGGCAGCAGCTGGGGCACTGGTTTTACTGGTCCTCAGAGAACAGATTTGCAAGTGCTGAAGGGGAGCCCACTCTGCCCACGCGCAGGCACAGCAGTGCTCCGCAGCATCGAAGTGTTAGTTTGCCAGAGAAGGTGGCAACTGGAGGGGCAAGATCTAGCTAGGAAAGATCTAGTTCCAGAGGCCTGGAGGCCTATGTCCCAGAGAAACTCAGCTGATTCAACAACAGTGACGCCTTCCGTCTGCTTATTTTCAAGTTATCCATGTGTCCATGAAGGAGCTTCAAGAGCATCTAAAATACTAATTAATAATGCCTTGTCTCAGACTTTGCTCAACAATCTACTCAGTTCCCTCTCCACTGGATTTCCACCTTTAGACAGGCTATTGCAATTCCTTTTCCCTTACACAGTTAAGTAACAGCAAGTGCTGCTAAACGAAGAGTGATTCAACAGGGCCATTACTGAATAACCACATCTCTCCTAATGCTGATAGACTTCTTTAGTTGTGGTATTGCAGACAACCACATACTTAACCAGTGGCTAATGGTGCCATGGACAATAATAAATCTTTCCTCTGGATTTGCAGACATTTCTTCCTTGCTTTGAACAGCTTACTGAAATCTTTTTCTAACATCTTCACCATAGCTAATTAGAAATGTGTTAAAAAAATGCTCTCTTTCCAAGTCATTAATATGAGGTTACCTCTTCTTTCAATGAGTTGTTCAAACAAGAGCTGCAGATCCCATGCTGCTAATACACAGGGAATATTCTCAAAGTCCTGGAAAGAGACTTGTCACAGTGATGCCAGCTCAAATCAGAAATTCATGATCGCAAGAGAGATTCAGTACAAGAAGGCAAGTGATGTCTCTTTTAAAAAATAAGATGTCAGAGTTCCAAATGAAGTGAAAAGAAAACTTAGATATCTATTTTTCATAATTCATTACAAGGGTTATTGGAATTTCCAGAGCTGGACAAGTGAATAATAATAATAAATAAACATAATATATATAAAAAAGTCTCTTTTTAAGCACAGTCATCTTCCTCACTGTTTAAAACTACTTGCTAACTAACTTGGTAAGGCAATTCTTATGTCACAAGTTGGCAGCAAGCAATTGGGTATGAACATTCAATATTGAAGATTCACTTTCCTGAGCAGCACTGTTTGTTTCTGTGCTCTCACAGAAAAACAAAACAAAACTTTTCTGATGAGCGTTCATAATTGTGAGTTATTCATATCCTGAGATATCCGTTCATATCCTGAGATATTCATAATCCTGAGTTAGATTTCCACTTCATGCCTCGAGTCTACAGTATTTGCTTAAATTTTGCTGTTCTGGCAAATAGTTTTGAAAGTACTTTTATTTGTTACAAGAGCACTGCAAATGAAAATGCGATATAAAATCATATTTTAAATGATTGAAGAAATGTGAATAATTCCTCTTGGATCATCTTCACAGTACTTTTTTGTATTACAATTTTAGTGAAAAGTAAGGGAAAATAGACTGGCAAAAACTCAGAAAACAAATTGGCCCTTTTGGACATACCAAAACAGTTCTGATGATATATTTCTAACAACCAGCCAGTATGTGTTCTACCTGATGGTACCAAGCCTTGGTACCTTTTTACCCATTGCTAGAATCTTTTTTGCATCATTTTGATTACAAGCATAGAAAAGCAATGCTGCCAGCCTGCCTTCAAATTTCTGATGTCTCTGCTCCACCTTCATCCAGAGGTTTCCTTCATTTATTTTATTCCTGCCATCATGATTTGTTCACTCTTCCCTCACAGCCAAGGAGTCCCAGGTCTTTTGCATTGCATTTTAATCAAGTTCTACTTAATGGGGATCAAAGAGCAGAGGCATCTGCACAGGTACCACAGTCTCCTTAGGTTTCATGTTGAAAATGTTTTTTCAAACTCTATTGTAAAGAGAAGCACTTTCAACCACATTCACAGCCACTCAAGCTGAAAATGTCCAACCTGATTTAGGGGCAGAAAAATAGTTTTAGACAATAATGCGTTTCCTTCAGTGCAATATGGAGATATGTCTGTATGCCTCTAGCACATAGCAACCTCGCACCCGATGTAGGGCATATTTTCCTTCCTGTGGGGAAAGCTCACTATGAATTTGCAAATGCATATTCCATTACAACAGCGTTAATTATTCCATATATTATAACGCTTAAAGCAGTGTCATAATCGGCTTGATGACTGCTCTTGGAGATAAGTAGTAAAGGTGACAAGAGAACACAGTGTTGCCTCCCTGCCAGATAAAGTATGTATTTTCCTACCTTTTACTGAACCAGACAAAAATCCCACATTCTACAGACATTCCTGCAGAGACAGGTGCCTCACAGCTGAATACACATGCCGTGAAATGCTATTTCACACACAGAAGCTTTAAGTCCCCTCTCAGGCCCAACTCCCCTTTACCCTTCGTTCATTTTGCCAGGATAAAACAGCACAAGTTTCCTTTCCCATTCTCCTTTCCTGACAGTGTTCTGCCATGGAAATACATTTTCTTCTAATTGTAGAATAGCAGTAGAAGTGCAGAAGAAAAGACTGCCAGGCCTTTGACAAATGTTTGGTTCCTTCTCACATTAAGTTTTCTACATTGCCTTGTGAAATATATGTATACATATGTATATATACACATACACACACACATACTTATACATGCATACACAGATGCAGTTCTGTAAAACAGGAGACCTCAAGCACATCCTTACCTGGGCAAGTGGTTTAACTGAGATATTTAGTAACAGAGATCATCCAGGCAGCCTTAACAGGCAGTAGAAGATTGCTCTTGGAAGCTCTGCAGACCTAGAGCTGATCGAGTAAGAAATACAGTTTGGCTATTTTGCAAAGACTTGCCTCAGTTCTTAGATCACCTCTTGATCATTTGCTTCAGTGCTAATGTAAAGGCATTTTTTCATTTGCAAGTTTCCTGCTCTGCCTACAATGAGACATATTATGCAGTATCTAAAAATAACTTGTAGTATAGCCCTTAAATTTCCAGCTGTCCCACAGGAGAACAGAAACAGGGTTACAAGATTTTGCCTCAAGTAAAATGGATAATTGTGAGAAAGGCCGTAAGAGCTGCCAGGATCTCTTTCTAGTAATTGGGCAAAGTGGGAAGAAGCTTCAGACAAAATGCTCTGCAAGTTCCATTAAGCGAGTTAATAGAAAATGTCAGCAACTTTCACGGTGAAGAGGTTATGCTTTGTTTCATTTATGTCTTTATTGCAGCTAATAGAATAGAATATAGTTGCCATACAACATGGTGTAATCTGGTGGTCTGTGTTATATTGGTGGATCTGTCAAAGGCAAAAAAAAAGCCCTGTTTTCATAGAATTAGTGCCTTTTAGACCAGATAAAGATTGATTTGTGCAACACAGACCAAGGATATTCATGATATTCACCAGGAATCCTCTGTCAAATCTGTATCTTGTGGATCAAATACAGTAACGTTTTTAGAATATCACACATTGTTGAATTAACAACTTTGAATCCCTGGATTAACAGCCCCTGCAGGTAACCACTGTCATGGATATCTCTGCAAATTTATCCAGCATTGGTCTCCCACCGCTGAACCTTGTTTTGTCTTTGACAAAAGACTACACTCCCATCAGAAGATTGTTTTTTCCTCTGTAGTCACGCATCAGGTATTATAAGTCACCTCTTAACTCTCTGATAAACTAAGTAGATTTGCTCATGTTTTTGACTATAAGGCAGGTCTGCAAGGGCTTTGGATACTCTTGTCGATCTTCTGTGGTCCTTTTCCAAATTTCCAGTGCTGTCCTGAAATGCAGCTATCAGACAGGAAACAGCATTCCACAAACTGCCTTGTTACAGTTTTGTATAGAGAAGTAACATCATCTTCACATCTCTGCTCAATATTTCTATGTTTATATATCCCTTGTTCTCCCAGCAAGATATTACGGAGGGATCTGATGCTCCCCCGTAAGCATGGACACAGAATCGGTATTTTGCAGAGCAGAGTTCTCTGCTCGGCATGGCCGAGCTCCAGCTGTTCTTGCTAGACCTAAGACCTTGCCGCCTCTCTAGATGTCCCTGGCTTTGAGATGTAAATTGATAAATTTACATCTAATTTACATTTGCTGAATTGCTACTCTGCATGTCTGTATACTAAAGCTCATTAAAATAATCTATATTTTATGAAAGCAAAACAATCTGGTCCTAGTCTCTGAACACAAGTGTGAACAAAAGCCCCAATCCTGCATATTTTCCCTAGAGAAAGATGCTCATTTTCCATAGCGCAGTATGAAGGTCCATGGAGCTCCAAGTGTAGAGCCTTAGAAAAGCCAGGATTTGTGACCATAGTTTTACCTGGCAGAATTGCCATTAAAATCAAAGAGACTTCTGACACAGGTAGAATGATATACATGTTTAATTGCTTGCAGTATCAAAGCCTGCAGCGCTCATCCTAACAAAGCACAAAAATCCAAATCCCTCTCTCTCTCTTTTTTTTTTTTTTTGTCAATAGAAAGGTTGTGTGCAAAGATCTGCCCATGCAAAGCCAATTCTGGAATTGAAACAGGAGCCAGTAAACTAGATCAGAATATAAAGTGGAGAAATCCCCTCTTTGCAGTTCAGGGCCTTGGTTGTGACTGTAGCCTGATGGGAACAGGGAGACAGAAGCCTGTGAAGGGGAATTGTCACTTAGATGCATATGGACCCACCACAAGGAGGAAATGCCATCTAGGCTGGGGTTCAAAGCCTAAAAAAGTGGGGAAAAAAACAGATCCTAAATTAGACCTTTGTCATATTGCCACCTAAAAATGTTAGAACTGATAAGACTGTTTTAAAGACTCGGGCAATGCAGTGAGATAGGAGTTTCACGACAGTGCTGTGATTGTTTGGCAGGTTCTCCTAAGTGCCTTTCAGCAAACGCTTTCTTGGGCAGAGTAGACCTTGAAGTCCCACGTCCTGTTTTGCCATGGGAGAGTGATCACAGTGTGCTTCACTCAGGGGCCTGACGAGGCATCAAAGGCTGCAGCGGCTGCGGACCCAGCAGTGACCGTGCGCGGCTGGGGAAGCACACAGTGGGACAGCACTGTCTGAAAATAGCTGCCATTTCCAAAGCATGTACTGCCAGTATAAGAAAAGACGTTTGTAAAGACTCTGTCACGCATGTCATAGAGACTGCGTTATGTGTAAAATCAAAAGGCCATCCCATCATCGCATCTTTTGAAAAACGCAAAACTCGTTTCCAAAAGAAAACCCATGTCTAGCTGAATTACCCAAGGCCCCAGGCCAGTTTATATCCATATAGGACCCCGGATATTGGAAGGCTCTCACTGACAGTATGACTTTTTGGATCAGATCCTAAATGTGAGTCTCCCAGGCTGGGCTGTTCCCAAACAGACCTGTCTGCATCCTGCCACTCCATATTTCACTGTAGGAAATTCTTATGATAATGGAATAACATACCACAGCTGCTACCCAACATCTCTTTCAAGCTATAACCAGTGTCCACAAAGAAAATAATTCTTTGTTGAAACAATTAGTGTAATCCAATTCTAAGATGAAAATTGCTGCCTGTTCTTCCTGAACTTCACAGCCTGGGAATTTCCTTCTAGCACTTAAATTCTTGAAAATCCTTGGGCTCTGACAACATGTTTCCTTTCACTATTCACACATGTCAGTGCTTCAGGATAATGACCTGTGAAATGGTTATTCTGGGAATGCAGAAGTGTTGACACCTACCTAGGAGGGAGCATGTATGCTATGCAGAGTCACCTCCTGCCTGCCTCCAAACCTGTTCCTCTGTGTGTGTAGGACAGCAACTCACAGACATCTCAGCCATGATCAGGACCCGTTTGGGCTGGGTCCTGCAGGTGAGTACATGAGGGCTCCAGGTTGCTGCAGGTCCAAGTCTGCCCAGATGATAAAGTCAGTGCAGCAAAGCATCCTCTGATACCGCTAAGCACCACCTCTTGGGGCATCCCTGCCTGCGTGCTTTGGTACAGGGAGGCACCTCTCAGGAAAGCAAGAAGGAGTTTGTTTGCCCTCAGACTCTGAAGGTCAGCTGTCAAAACGGCAAGGAGAAGGGGAATGAAAGAACATGGTCTTTGGTACTGCGGAAACAGACCTGAACCCAGTACCTGCCTGCTGCTGCTCCCGCCTCGCGGTGTCCCTGTCCGCGCGGAGGCCGAGGCACCAGCAGGGACGACAGGCCGCGGTCAGATGACAGCGGCCCCGCACCGCGGCCCCCGTGTGCCGCTTCCCCCGTGTGGACGCTCAGAGCGCTCCGAGCAGACGCTGCCTCCCGCTCCCCTCACAGAGTGGCCTCATCCTCAAGAAACACCCCGGCAAAGCTCAGGGACAGATGAGAACTTTCTGAAGACTCTTGAGGATGCCGTCTCCTGTATCTCCAACAGAAACCCACCAAGAGCAAAACAAGCCTTCGTGCTCTTTCTCTCTGAAAAGAGGCACAGAGCACCTCAACCGGCCAACACCCCAGGCATTTCCTGCATGTACCTGTGAGTACCGCACGCTATATGACATTTCAGTCTCTCAGACATGCATCTCACAGCCATCTTTCCTTATGGTACTAGTTACTTCCAAATGTTCTGGGAAATACTTTACTCTTCATGGCAGTAGCAGATATGAGATGTCATCAATGTAAAAACAAACAAACAAACAAACTATGGTAATGCAAAGAAAAATTGTAACACAGTGAATTTTCCACAAGTCTTCTGCAATATAAAGAAACTCACAGCAATGTAAGCAGCGCTAGCCTGACCTTGAGGCAGGGCACAGCAGATAAGTGATACTTCCTAACGATGAGCTCTAAGGCCACATGTAGAGTGTAAGTGATAAGACTGTCATTTGTGCCATCAGGAAGCACTATACATGGAAGGACATTGTTAACCTCTGAAGACTTAATGAATTACTGAGCAACAGCACATTTGAAATAGATGGATTTGAGTTGAGGAAGTGACACTGAAAAGTGTTTTTGATGCATCTTGCATCATTTTAACTCTCCTTGTGTGACAAGCTTGAAAAAGAAAAAGGGGACCCAGAAGGAGGAATAAGCAAAGGAGCACTTGTGAGACTGAACACAATTGCTGAGGTCCAAATTCACTAGAATATTCTTCTGAAGCAGCTGTACAGCATGGATTTTTTTTTTAGTGACAACTCATTCTTTCAAAATACTGGATACATAATAATCTAAATAAAACAGTCCATTTTACCTAGCTGGTAAATCACCCAGCCAACAGCAGGAAGTAAATCTGCTCACACTGAATTTGCTCAGTTTTGCTACCTCTGTTGAAAGAGGAATTAAAGGGGCAGGAGGGGAAGCTGTGCTGCAGCAGCAAGGTGGATCCTGCTCACATGATCTGTTGCTGCTGCAATGCAAAGATCTAGGTCAATTGTGTTGCTGCCTTCAAACCCAAGAGTCCCATTAAAATCAGTTGTTACTTTCTTGAGTCAATAAGGGATGTGTTATTGTTGTGAAAAGAAAGGTCCTTGTACTGACCAGTGCAGCACCCAACAAACCCCAATGATTCGAGACAAATGAGTTCAGACCACAGAAATGTGTTCGCAGACGGGCAGTGCGCAGGAAAGCACTGTCACTGGCCCTTCAGTTAGACACATTTTTTTCCCTCTCGATTTATAAAACATCTATCTTCTCTTAAAACTTGAGAAGTTCAAATGTGTGCTATTTTATGGTGATAATATCAAAAGATATTTTAGAATTATTTTAAAAAATGCAATAGATGGCACTAAGGTGCAAAAGGTCTGTATTTGGTAATCTCTCTCCCCCATTACCTTTCATAGGAAGGACATCTTTCAAAATCTTACGCTGCACTTGGACCTGTTCATCTGGACACTGACTTGGAAGCCTATTAACATATATCAGACAACAGGAACACTAATTGTGAGCAGTATCCACCTTCAAAGGGGTTCATGTATCAACTCTCAGCTTCCCATATTACTTCAAAGTACTTAAGATTAACAACCGTTCCTTTCTGAATTCACCACCACCTTGCTGGCACGCCTGTGCCAGAGAACATATTGCATTTGCAAGTCTTGTGGGGATTTTTTTTTAAGATCATTTAACCTGTCAATCTACAGCAACCTAAATATTTTACACGGTATTCTTGAGTTAGCATTTTGAACATTTCCCCTGTCTGTGGCTATACATCTTGACCTTTGACATCTTCATATGGAAGAGAACAATGGGAGAAGAAGCAGTGATTTCTTAACCGCTTTAGGCAAAGGTCAGGCAGGGCAATAAGCTGAGAGTCAAGGTAACAATGCAGTGAAAGGTCCCACTGCGAGGGCTCTTTGTGTGTCAGTGAACTTGAGTCATACTTAGTGTGAACAGAGAAACTGTCAGCTATTTCAGGAATGTCAGCAATTTGGTCGTAAAGCAACTTTGATCTCGCTCCAATTTCCCAGGCTCATTCATTAGCTGAAAATGCGGAGGGTAAGATAGGTTCTCTCTTCTCCAAGACTGACTGCTTGCTACTTAAATAAATCACCTACTTTTTCTCCCTGTCCTTCTCATAATAAAACAATCCTTCACAGGTCCTCTTGTCGTAGGATGAAACTTTTGACTTTGAGGAAATCTCTCTGATGCATGGGCCATGAGGAATGCCTTTGAATTTTGAAACTGAGGGTCAGACTCTATAAACATACCACCCCAAAGCTGATCAGCCCCCATCTGCCATCAAAGTAACACGAGACACGCTGGCGACCTTTGGATACCTTTGACAACATGGAAGTCAAAGATGTTTTTAGCCCTCAAAAAACAGCTCTTGTCTTTGCTCATTCTGTGCATTTTGAAATGTGGAGCACTCTGCTCTTTCTCCCTCATATCAGCACTGTGAGGGTAGTATCGGAGCATCTCCCAGGAATGCGAGCACCAGCCTGCCCAGACTTCCACATGCTGCTGTTGCTCTCACCCTCTCCTCAGGGGAAGGAACATGTGTACTGAAATGTCTCCTTTGGGAGGGTTTGCAGATATTTCTTTTTTTCTTGTCTGATTTGGGATAAAAATAAATATTCCTTCAACATTCTAACCTCTCTCTGGTTTTCATCACCATTATGGAAATACTTTAAAAAGAGAACACTCTTAGCTAAGGATCTTATCTTTTTCAAATAATTAAAGCTCATTTCCCACCTCATTTTCTCCCCTGCCCCTGCTGTGAAGCAGGAAGTTACCTTTTAAAAAAATGTTAAGTGAAGTACAGAGAAGCTAATTGATTCATCCAAGGGTCAGAAGGTGCCAGCAGCAGAAAAGAAGCAGAAAGCCTCCCAAGCCTCCTATGCTAGCACTTAGAAAACACGTTCTTCCTCAGGTTTCTTCTATGACACCAGCTATACTTCTCACCAGACCTCAGTTTTTCACTCTCCCTAAGTTCCTGGCTTTGCAAGAAATGTGTTCCTGTTCTCAAACAAACAATACTCAGGACTCCACTAGCACAGTTGTTAGGTCTCCTAATCTTACACTTAGTTACCCTAGGAAAAGAAATCACAAGCACACTTGTTCAAACAATCTTTGTGCCAGCTTTCCCCACATTTTAATCTTATAAAAATGTTTCAATTACATAAAGGGATTCAGAAACATGTTTATGAACATTTTTCAAAACATTTTTTTTAAGATTACAGTTAAAAGCATATAACTATTGAGTGATGAGATTTCTGGAAGCAGCATGGTGCAGGGGTATCCTGTAGCTCTTTCTCTTGCTTGCCCTTTCTTAGCATCTCCTCCCATTGTCAGCAAAGGCTTGGACGTGAAACGGGTGTGAAGCTCTGGGTGTGCTAGGACTTTTTCTAAGTGCTATCACCTATGGGGCGTAAAAAATGCTCTAAATCAGGGCCACCATAAACCCGACCTACAAGGATGCAGCAAGAGGGACTGTGGAATTATTCAGGTATGTGCAACAGGAAAAAAATATCTCTTTACCCCCTCCTTTAGCTCCTTGGGTAAAATCATCCCTGTAAATGCCTGAGAGATCATCTTTTGTTGTTCTTTTTATTGCCCTGCAGTTAAACCCGTGATTTACTTGCTTTCAAGACCAAAATGCTGTAGTATCAGAAAGCAGAAATGCTACTTTGTGCTCCTACAAACAGCCTCTACCAGTGCCTTGTGTGTGTAGGGAGAGGTGCTATAGCGAGGAACAAGGTTCTCATCTGCAGCCTGCTTTTAAAGCTACTTAACATGCAGCTTCCTTGGACAATGAACGCACTTGCCCCGGTGAGGCAGGATGATCTGCTCAAGCCTTGCTCTACTGCACAATAAATCAAACAGTACAAGTATGCTATAATAAAAATACTTGCTTTGAAGTACAAGCTTAAATGTCTAATTTTGTAGTGGTAACAATGATGCCTTATCATGCTCCCCCCCCGCTTCAGCTTGTTTTCTCTGTCCGCTTGTTTTGTTAACATGTACGTCTGTCTAACGACTGGATTTTTGGATTCCAGATGTTTTGGCAAGAGAAAGCAGTAAACGTCCATATACATCCCAGGAACCTCATACCACCCAAGTAGCTGTTATGTCAACTGGCTAATGTAAGTCTACCCAGATAATTCCCCCTCCCTCTTTTTGCCCCGGATGCCTGCTAACCCTTTAGTCATCAATACAAAATGACAGAAATTCTTCTCTGCAGCTACTATTACAGACACATCCAGGGCGGGGGAAATAAAGCCACATGCAAGCAAGATCCATGTGGTTTTGATGGAGAGAAAGGTATTTTAATTAAATTATGAGCCCAGGCTCTTAGCTGGTGAACAGAGTGATCTAGTCAATGTTTAAATGTAATTTAACATGCACACACACACATACACGAATGTATGCAGACATACATGCAAAAGATATCTCTTTCATAAGCTCTTTATGATGTTAGTGTTTTTAATCTAGGCATTTTCTGCAGGAAAACAAAGGTAGTAAGAAAGAGGCAGTCACTAATTCTATGTGTGAGCTGATAAGAGAGATGTCCTCTTTGAAGAGGACGAGGCTCTGATTTACCACTTACTACACAACATCATTAGCACTTGGTATGGACTTTACTGAGTTCCTTCTCTCCTGGTGGTCATGAGTTAAAAGAACAGTAAATTGAGAGATCCTAAACTGTACCCTAACAGAGAGTAAGCCCTGGAGCCTGCCATTAAAATTGAAGGAAGAAAGACGCATAAGCAGGCAGAGAAGCATTACAATTTTTAAATATATGGATATGTCTCTTCTCTTACGGGAAATCCCGGCATGTAAATTGCCAGACTATTTTCATGTGTCCTCCTCTATTTTCACTCTCTGAAATTGTACAGAAATTTTCCTTTTAGTACTGAAAAGCCAGGGTTCAGTTCCAATGCCTTTGATTCAATCTCACCATAGCCAGCCTTTCTGCTCTGTGTTTTCCAAAGAATGTATCAGTTTGACTTTGGGCGGCAACCACAAGAGAGAAATCAAAGAAGTTTACTCCTTAAAAGGGTTGAGCATAATGGATGAGGGGATAAGCACCTCTGTCGTTTCCTGTAGGAATCTCCAAAGGCAGAATTCTTCCTCTCATCTGGCCATGTTCCACCAACACTAAACTCTTTGAGATCCTAGTGACAGATCAAAGGCTGAGCCTGGTGATGAGGTGGGAGAGAAAGAATTAGTTCCTTGATATTAGTTACCGATTGTGTGGGACTTTACAGGGAAATTATTTTAAGAGATGGAAGTGCTGCAGGATACTGTGGGTGGCATGGAGACAAAACTGAAAGACAGATTGCAACGGACAGAGAAACAGTAGAGTAGGAGAGAGAGAAGCAGTGGAAGCAGGGAACTGGTAGATAACTTGGAAGTAAGGGTTGTAATCCGAAATCTGCTCCAGAAGACTTGCATTCAGAGAGGAGTGACGAAATCCAAATCATGGACAAGGAAATGACTTGAGCCATTGTTTCTCAATAGAGAAACAATGTTCTTCTCTGGAGTAGAGAAGAACAAAATAGAGATCATCTGCAGAAGTTAAAAAATCATTACAAGAGATGAGAGACAACAGAAACTCTGGACAAAATATGGTCAGACACTTAACCATAGAGACAGGAACAGAAAAAAAGGTGTTTTGAGACATGGTTGTCTGGAGCACTGAACAGCCTAGCTGGGCAGTCCAGAAGCTGCCAGAACTGTGGGTGAGTTGAGGCTCAGAGCTGCTTCCTGCTCCCACAGACGTTGTCTCCTGCCTTCTGCCCATTTGAATCTCAGAGGACTTCCCCAGCCCCAAGGGCTGTGCTCCTCTACACTCAATATCCCTCAACCACTGCACAGAGCTGGTAGAGCTTTCCAAGAAGAATTCCCCCAAATTATTCAATAAAGCTTCTAAATAGAAAATGTTGAAAAGAGGACAAGCAAAACATAGCAATCTACATTGTTTTATTTATTATACAGAACAACAACAACAAAAAAGAACAAAAGAAAAAAAAGAGAGACTGGGTTTTTACAGGTCCCTTCCCTACCGACTACCTACCAAAATGAACACCACATATTGCCTGTACAATAAAAAGCACAGTGGATCTGTAAGTGGCTGGTTCACTAAAATGTATCCCGCTGCAAAGCTGGATCCAGCTCTCAAAGAGCCAAATTGTTTATTGTCAAACAATACTGATTTTTTGGCTTAATTCAAATAATATTTGAAGTTAAATTCACCACCGTTACATATAGTTTACAGATGAACATAGAAGTAGCAAGAAGGTACCATTCCTGGACAGCCACTCAAAATCTTGAACTCCGTTGCACTTACTCAATTTAAGGCTTAATCCCATGTCTCATCATGGATATCAATCTTTCTGATTATAAAAGGGCATGAATCTTTTATATGAATCATATGTACTCTATATGAATCGTGAGTACAGTGACATGGTGCCATAACTGTGAGCCTATATGATAATAATCATATCCAAGGCTAGAAAGACCTCTTCTCTACCTGATGGAGTCTATACATAGGAGTCTCTTTTAAGGTCAAAGGATCTTTTTAATGTCCTTTCAGTTTTTTTCACCATGTATTGAACTCTCATCAAAATGAGTAGTGTTAAACTACATGCCCCTAGTCTTCTGCATTGAATATCCTGGAACACAGCCCTCTAGTTGTAGCAGTGATGTTTCAAGATCCCAGTTTAGTTCTCCATTGTCAAATTTATTAATATACCTTCTTCAGAGTGTTTTTTATATTTTTATATTTTTATTTTTTTAATCTGCTTCAGATTCAGTCCCTGTCTCTGGAAGCTTTCAGGCCTTCTGTAATTGAAACTTCAGTATTTTCTTTAGTAAGGGAGACCGACATGAGCGCAACGGGTCTCTGAAGTTCATTAAAAGCAAGTCATGTGAATATGAACACACAAAGGCGGGTATTAATAACATCTAACAAATCAACAGGGCTTCAGGATCTGGCCAACTTGTACAGCTTTCTCATTAAATCATAAAAGACTGAGCTTTCTGAATGAAGGCCAACTCCAGGGAGAAAAGTAATGGTATAGGACAGGCTATTATCTCATTACTTCTATTTCAGCTTGTACAGATGCCATCCTATTTATTTCAAACTGATACGGCTTTTACTGTCTGGTGACAAAACAAAGGGGAATAAGGGTTCTATTTCTAAGTAAAATAAAACGGAGGTACTGATAGCTGGGTAAATTGTAATTTTTCATGTCAATATTTACAGCAGTAGTGTAGCTCGGAGTACCAACCTCTGTTGGCAGGGTACCACATATCCAGAGGTACCTTTTTCTTTTCTTTTCTTAGAAATGGACTATATTTTTGTTAGGTTAAAATCTCAAAAGAAAATCTAGTCTTTTATTTATTGCTACACTACTTCTTATGATTAAAACAGTAGGAAATGCCAAGCCGAGAGAATAAATTCTCTCTACAGATATGTAAGCATGTATTTGTGCACATATACATATATATATCCATATTTAGAGACATAATGTAGTTTAATGTACCTAAGTTATTCAAAATTCTGCTCATGCTCTTGAATTTTACAATGCTATTAGAATGAACTGTAATATGCTGATAGGAAGGTTTAACACAGTTCTGTGTGCAAGTTTTAAATAGCTCTTTTTTCAGTTTGTCACTAAGTGAAGGTTCAGTAATTTTTATAGAGAATATTCCATTTTATTCACTGCATTCAGAGAGCAGGTTTGTGATTCCCCTATAATATCCAGCAACAGACTATTTGTGCAGCTGAAAATGATGAGAGAATAGAGCAAATCACTGTAACTGAGGTTGAGTTGGCAGCACACCTGGTTCTGGGCTCAGACCCAAGCCTCTCTTTTATTCTGGAACAGAAGACAAAATCACCTGGGACTAAGGAGGCCCTTGAAATTTCTCCACAGAGGATAGCAAACTGGCCCAGGACAGTGTAAAGAGTCAGTGAAATGTTTGCAAAAGCCAGAAACATGGAGGAAGCTTCTAAACCACAGGCTGCTGGAAGAAGATATTGGGGAAGTTTTATCCTGTATGTGCCTTTTGCATCTACAAAACATCTGTCAGTGACAAGGCACCAGATGAGACTGTCTTCCTTTCCGGGCTAACTGGTCTGCTCTACATTCTTGTGCTGAGAGAGGACCAACTGCAAGGCAAAAAAAGAATCAAATGATACTGACATTGGATTTCGCTCTGGAAAAAAGACACCTGCCATTCTTATCATCAGTAGCTGTCATCAACAAATCTGCCTAACATTAATCTGAAGTAAAGAAATACTGGTGATCATACCACTGACAGCTACATATTCCTTCAGCATAACAGTCACTCAACAGCAAGCGAGACTGGATTTAGCTTTGCTGTATGGATAGACATTGCTTCCTGTGCCCAGCCACTTCCATGCCAACGACTGCCATCGCTCTCCTTCGCTGCTCCCTGGGTCCTCCCTCACTTTTTTACTTGCCCCACTGACATTAGTTCCTGATCCTGTGAAATCTGGGCCTGTGTAATGAACAAAAGCTTACGTGCAGAAAAATAAGAGCTGGAAATGTGCAAAGGCCTTGAGCAAATCCATTTAAGTAGACTGAATGCTCATAAATATGTACATATATGTAACCTTCCCTTTTCCACATCTATTCTGGGTTTGTAACAAATATTGGAACTGACTCTGGACAGATCACACTGAGGCCAGACCTGAAACTAAATGGGAGTATCCTCCTGTACAGGAGACTAAACTGAGAATCACTAGGGAGTTGAATACCGAAATGGATGTGATAAGGCAGAAAACAAGACAGTGCATTTCTGGGCAACTGTATTTCCCTTTGTTGGGATGTACCTGAGGTATTTCATTTTACCATACTTGGCAGGTGATGTTAGTATTTAAGGTTTCTTGCTTACTCTCCAATATTGGAAGTCAAACCCCACTAACTCCTTTCTTGCTCCAGGGGCAACATTTATCTCACTTTTTCTGAAGAGAGATAGATGTCTACTTTATCCTGAGTTTTTCTTTTCTTTTAACTTATTTTGCTTCAGAGGAACATTAAGAAGCTCTGATTGCCATCAAGCAATTCTAAACAATGTGGTTTGGACTCCATCTCCAATCTGTTGCCTACAAATCAAAATATTTTAAGTGTCGCTATTCATTTTCCACTCTTTCCCCAGCTTGTTAAAAACAGCATCATTAACTTGCTTCTCTAATTAGCTGGCTTCATCCATTGCCAAAACAGATTGCTATGGGCTATGTCCTCTTACATGGTTTGCTTATTAGCAGAGCCCACTATAGAAAAATATAAACAGCTAAGGGATTGCCATTTGCTCCAGAGCTGTCAGAACACTTCTAGAACTGGCTCCTGTAGGACCCATCTCACTAGCAAGTGCTAATCCACATATGTGACTACTGATGTCTATACCTACCAGATAGTGGACGCTTTATCCACTTGTATAACTAAGAGTTACACTGCAGAATTTCCTTGAAAAAAGTCATGGGGCTTGAAGGCCTTTCGTTCAGAAGCCAAAATTTTTGGAGAGCATCAACAAAAGGCTTTCTATTTATATGAATAGCCAAAAACAATATAGATTTTATACAATGGTAGGGGAGGGAGCAACACAACAAATGGCAGGATGAATTCATCTTGGTTGGCTGCAAGTCCAGTGGTTTTGGAGGCAGCAGAAGCACGCAGCTAGGATGCAAACACAGGGCATCCATACTGAGAAGCGGGCTATACCATCGACAGGTCTGGTCCCTTCTTTTGCTGCTTGGTATACTTCGGAAAACTAAAGAAGCTTCTATGCTGCTGGTTTGATCCTCACTGGACTGTCTGCTTGGGAACAAGGTGTACTGTGGCACAAGGTGAGGTCATCAGGACAGCCTCACTGACGTAATCTTCCACCCTGTGTCCCAAAGCAAACTTTCACAGTTCAGTTCAAAATGATGCCTTTTTACTGAAGCGCCTGGAGCTCCATCTCTACACAACTGGCTGATTTCTCTTAAGAATGAAAAAACAGCCTTTGAAGACCAAGACGACGTTTTGTACTCTGAATGCACTTCATTTGGAAAACTCTTTGCATGTTAACACAATGCAGCTGGATGAATGGTTTCCCTTCCATCCTAAAACAAATGGAAACAGAAGGCTAATGCAATGTCTTCCGCAGCAGAATGTGCCTGTTATAGAAATCCCGGTGCATTCAGATGCCTTTACAATCACAGACCCCAACACAAGGTCACAAAGCAGGTACAAGCTGCTTCTTAACAGCAGCCTAATGCATCAAACAGATGTGCAGAGTGTGCTATTGGTTGGACAATATTTGGAGCTGTCCATAGCAGGGCTGCTCTCAGCTGTGCTGTAAGTGATGTCCCTACTAATGATCTCATAGGCTAATCCAGGGGTAGCCTGTGTGCCAGAAAACTTCAAAAGGAGGGAGCTACACCATCTGTTTTAAAGAGCTGGAAGGGTGGTGGTCCTTTGGGAGTAAGTCCCACACAACCAATAACAGCTCCCATTACAGCAAAAGGCTAGGCTGGGTAACAAGCTAAGACCTGGGACTGCCTTGTTCCCACATTCTCTGGGTCAGTCCAGTGCTACCATAACCTGCCATTGCACAGGGCACCACAACAGCTTGCAAGCTGCCAGACCAAAGCAGCCCTTTTGCCAGCAGGATGAACTCCTCTCCATCACCAACATAGCTCCTCAGCAGAGAACTCTGCTCAGCTTGAGGAAGTCCTTGCCTATATGAAAGGATTCAGCTGTACGCTGAATTTCCATAAAGTATAAGCAACTTCTTAAAATCTCCCCCAAACTATTTATTGAGTAGATACCAGAGAGCAGCACAAATGATGGGAAATGAAAGAAAATGCTCCCGTGGGCTGCAGTGAGAAAACATATTTTTTCAGCAAGCAGATTAGCAGAACTGATGTTATGATGCCTGGCAAACAAGCCTGGCCCACATCATGTGGGCCCTAGATCAGAAAGCAGATTCATCCTACAGAAGTCTCAACTCTTTTGCTTCTGAGTTTAATCAATTCTTACATATTAAACTTGGATGTTTTCATTAACCACAGTTGAAACTCTCAACTTTTGATACAAGGTGCAGTAATGTCAAAGGAAGTGGCATTGCCACATCGTGATGGTAGGAAAGCCTGAATGGCTGCCTGGGAGAGAGGGAGTCTCATGGGAAGAGGAGAGAGTGTGGGTTCTCTGCTGCCCTTCACACTATCTTATGCCAATCCAGTATGCTTAATTTGAGTCAAAATACTTCATGAAAGAATTTTAACAACCAGCCTCCCTTTACTAGCACTGTAATATGAGAATAGGTAAAAAGAGAAAGGTAGATTTCTGTATGACATCTCTCCATCCCTGATAATAATTTGTCCCCAAATGACAATGCAGTTTTGAATTTGAAGTGCTGTTTTTTACTTTAATATCCACATGAGCACACAAGGTCTAGCATTTCATATGCAAAGCAGAAAAATAAGTTTTTTTTTTCTTTTTTAAATGTAGACTATAAATATGCTTCAGGGCTTAAATAATGAGACCAACTTTGAACTGTCTTTGTTCTTCTGCAGGAATCCAAAAGAAAAAAAAATAGTCTTTGAGGTTGTAGGAAATGTTGTCTTATGTTCTCCTGCAAAACCCATAATTTAATTATAAAAATGCTCTGGGCTTCAGAACAATTCAAAGGTGAGAAATGAGAGAGAAGTTGTATTCCATTGAAATCCTAAGATACATCAGACTTTCCAAGGAAATATAATTCACACAGCTGCGGCTTTATAACAATTAGACACACCTATAAGATCAAACCCAGATGGCAAGAAAATGTTCCCAGGACTGAAATGATAAACACGCTGACATCATAGTCATTGATTTGTTTTTAAAATGCAAAGACCTTCATAGAAAGATTATGATCTGATAAAAGTCCCATAATTTGAAACATATCACTGTTTTCTATAGATTGCTTTTCTGAGCAGCTGGAAAAATCTGATCTACTAAAGAGAAAACTGTCCCTACAAACACAGTAGAAAACACTGTAGAGGGAATTGAATAATAAAACACTGAATTTATAAAAAGATGTCATTTGTTATAGTAGTAAGAGAATATTTTTCCATCCCTACGAAAGACAGTGTCCCCAGGTTGTAAGTATAGACTGAAAGTAAACACTGAATCTGGATGTCCAGATTTCCCATTTCTCCTTTGACTAAATCAAATATAGTATGTGAAAATCATATGAAAATGAAAGGAAAATGAAATTTGAATTCACAGAGCAGCACAAAAAATGTGCTTATCAGAATCAGCAGCATGGTTTATAAAAGCATGGGGAACACATGTCACAGTGAAGCTTACATGAAACTTAATATAATGGGATTTCTTTGCAGGAAAGGCAAGGAAAAAATTGTTAGACAGGAACTTCCCATTCATTTCCTTCCCTGCTAAGAACTAAATTCACACCAGGGCATGGTACCTAGACAATAGGACAAACTTAAGTAAATCTTGGAACATTTCTGTAGCAGATACTGAAATCAGCTTGATGCTTCTATAGAATTAGGATATTCTTCAGGCCCCAGGTGATGCTTATTCTCATTTCAAAGACCAAAATTAAGTGCATCAAATCAATCAAAAGGAAAAATAAAGCACTTGTTCAAGTGTACTCTACTCTTTAATGATTGAATTATGAGCGATAAAAATAACTGCACACTGCAATAAATAAATAAGGGATAATGGTTACCGTATATTATAATAATATATGCTGTAAGGTCAATTAAGAAGCACTATATTTATATAAAGTATAAATATTTTATGTGAGCAAACAGGAAGAGAATGTCTCAAGGTCATTGGATGAGCCTTCCAATAACATTAATGCAAAAGTGGCAATAGAGAAGACATGACATTTTAGCTAAACAAATACTTTGTATGAGCCCAGCTGAATAAACCGTTTTGCAAAGGGTACTTCAGTTGGGTAAGGCTGTGGTAATAAAGAAGGGTAATAACTTTTTTTACAATATACAGAGCTCCATTATCTACTCTGCAGTCTTCCTTCCCTGCCTCTTTTTTCCCAGATGGTAAGGTGTGACAAACAGAGTCAGTCACCATTCATCCTGAAGAAGAGGCTCATAAAATTTAAAGAGATTATCTGGCATTAATTCATAGTAAAGAATTACAGTGACTGACAGACTACATAAGGGAAATGAGCTCAGAAGTCTTTTTCTGAAACGACTCCCTTACAAGGAAAGCCCAAGTCATTTATACTTGGGAGTTGTGCACTCCAAGGGAGTTCCCCCTGCTAAGGAAGCTTCCTTTGCCACTGTCAATACAAAATAATGTGAACTAATTTGATCGTGTGCTTATAAATTACTAGATTTTCTTCTGTACAAACACAGCTCACTCCAAATATATCTCAAAATATTCCCCAGTGACCTCAGCCTACTTTTGGGAAGCCAAAAGCGAGGTTGAAACCGCCCCCTAATACTTGCAAACACAGTGAGGCCCAGCCTCACGGAGACACAGTGTGCGAGGGCTCGGGCCCCTTCGGCAGGCACCAGACGCTTCCTCTCCTCACCTCCGCCTCACCGAGCAGCCAGGCCTGGCCTGACCACATACACACAGCTACTGACAGGAAAAAAGAAGCAGAGGGTAACTCAGAAGCCCATCAATCTGCTGACAGTGTATACACAGAGTATGATACCCAATGTGTAAACCAGCCCATTCAAACCCTTTCTGCAATCTTGTATCCAGCTGCGAGGGCCCTGGGAACTCCTTCCTCTCCTGGGATTAAAACTGTGGAGCACTGTGGAGCACACTGCCATAGGAGGTCCAAGCTATAGCTTGCTTCAAAAATTGTCCAGATACTTTTGTAGAGGAAAACCCATCATGAGCTTGTACATACACGACATCGGAGGAGCCTCTGAATCAGGAAGTCCTTAGCCCACAGACGGAAAATTCTGAGAATATCAAAATGAAAGTATTCCCTAATGCCTGCTCCTTGCCTTCCTCTTCCAAAGCATCTGCTAATGCTCACTGCCAGGGTGGGACAGGAGGCCAAACAGATCATTGGACCTAGCTGGTACAGCTACACACGTGAGTAGGGACATGGAGACTGAGCTTGCTACAGAAATAACGCCCAGAGCAGATGCCAGGTGAACAGTTCTTGCAGTTTGGGCCTGAGGAACACCAGCTGGAGTTCTCCCAGAGTTCTACAACTTGTTATAAGCAGGATTTATTTCCCTCACCAGGTTATTCTATCATTCTTTATTCTGTTATTTTATACGGCATAGTAGTTTAAAGGCCACCAAATACGAAACATCTGAATTTCATCCCCTAAATGCTTCTTTCTTCCTTTTACTTATTTTTTGACGATGTATTCATACCGTCTCTCAGGTCAAGGTAAATCACAAATAGTCCTACAGACACACAAGCTGAGTATGGTAACAGGTTTCAGACATTACCATGACAATTTACATCTTCAAAGTGCTTCAACTAATGGTTCCTATTGAAATACTCGGTAACAGAAGAGAATACTTCACACACAAGTATCTCAGATAAAAAATCAAAAAAAATGGAAACATACCTATCTCACACAAGAGCTTTTGAGCTCTGTGAATATAACCAAAGAAATGCAAGTTTCTACTGGGAAAAATAAATTTATGTTTCAGAGGAAGTATCTTTCCTCTTTCCTTCAGCTGAGCAGGCCAAGGTACCAACACATTGAGAATCGCAAGTGGCCAGCTCTATTTTGCAAAAACTTTCCACAGGATTTCATTTGTAAACTTCTAAGCAAAAAGAAAACCCTTCTGAGCACGATCATGCAAAGAAACCTGGCACTGACTGTGTGCTGCCAGTTGACTGAAAGGGCTGGCTTTTTATTTCACCTCCTCTGAGTCTGCAGGTGAGCACGGAGGTCATTCTGGCTCTCAGAAATCTTCCTATCAATATTCAAGCAATTCTGTGTAGCAGGGTTTCTTTCAGTGGAGCAGCACATCTCTGAATATTATTTCTTATATAAATCAACGGAAGAGTTTGTGTTGCAAATAGTGCATTTTGCTTTGGCAATCATTTACTCTGAATGCCTCTAGTGAACAATTTTAGAAGGAGCCCCTTCCTCCCCTCCTTGCCTCCAAGCTTATCTTTGCCTCATAAAATCAAATTTGCTCATTTCGGATGTGCTTAAGACAGACCTAGCTGCTATAAATAAACAAACATCTAATACAACCCAAACAAAAGCTGAGCCTGCCAAGTCCCAACAAGTCCAAGAGATGATACTGTTTGTACATGCTTTAAACCACAGCACAATGGATGGTTCCAACCCTAGACCAACAGGCTGTGCCAGCACAAACAAGGAGAGGTATGTGCACATTTCTGATATGCCTCATCTACACAAGTCTATAGTGGGCCATCACTTAAATTTACTTAGCACATGGGTCAGGTGCTTGATCAAATGTGGAAAATCAGCTGTGTAATGAAGCTGAACCGGGTGTGGGTTGGAGACCTTTTATTAATGATTCTTTGTCATTCTTTGCAAGATACACCCTTGTGTTTCTGAGCACGCTGTCTTGTTGGGGAATATCAGGGCCATTTTGTGTTTACAGCACAACGTAGACAGTCGTTGTGAACAGGACACAACCTGCATTCCCTGTTAGGCCCCTTTCAGTTCCAAGACGTGTACAGGAATCTTTCCACTCACCTCCGTGGCTTTTGGATCACAACGGTGAAGCTAAACTTTTTCATTTTCGTCTTTTCCTGAAAATCAAAAGTTTGCCAGAATTTTCTGATTCTTTTGCAGTAAAATCATTTCAGATTCCTCACAGCTCTCATGGGCATGTCAAACATACTGTTTCCTGGTGTCTTGAAGAAATGCTAAGTACCATAATATTTACTGACAAGTCAATGCAATAAATTAGATGTTTTCTCATTTAATTCACAGTGAGTGATCTGTAGAAAGGGAGAGGATTGCGGTTCACTGGAGAGTCTTCTGCTCTAGAAAGCTTACTGATTATTATTAACTATTTTTTATAAAGAAGAAGGACCCTGCTTATAACAGAGAATGAAAAGAAAGCTCTGTACATCAGCAGGAACCAGAGAGGGTGTTTCCAGAATAAAATTCATGCAATATCATGAACCCCTAGATTTGGTGAGAGCTGCTGTAAAGGGAAACTCTAGTTTCTAAAGTTGTCATTATTCCAAGCAACTTCTATGGAATGTTATAAGTGAATCAGAGACACCAAGTTTGGTAGGATTCCTGTGCAGTGAGAACACTTCCTGATACACAGCTGTGTTATAATCTGTGTCTTATGCCATTATGGCAGATGTGTACATTGTCTTATACACTGTCACCATTTTGAAATTGCTGGATCAGGAGGACTCCTTACTAAAGGAAACACTACTGTTTCAATCGTGCATCAGAAAGGCATAACATAAGTTCTGAGAAAGGGACAAGAGGACCCATTTGCTATATTTGGGTTTTATATCTCACAGAGCACGAGAAAAGAGGAGAAAATGGCTTTTTTTTTGTGGCTATATTGTATAAATACTCTTGTGCAAGTCCAAATCCATGCCTGTTAGATATAGGAAGCAAAGTGAATTGTGACATCAAGAAAATCAAATAAACAGAAAACCTTCTTTTAACATTTCTCTTGTTCTAAGTTTGTTTGCAATTGTATCTTATATTTTGCCTGGTAGGATAACCTTGTGTTCTTCTTGTGTCAGGCCTTGACAAGGATTCTTATGATCACACACTGTATTATTTTCTGAAAACCAGTAAAATATATGCAATGGTCTGTGCAGGCAATGCCTGGCAAGCCTCTTAGCAGTGAGGGGAAGGTTAGCCTGAAGGTTGGCTCTACCAGCTGCTAAGTCTCAGAACAGATAGACGCCAATGCCTTTCTTCCACAGAAAAATCAGTATAGGGACATTCCTGACAGTGGGTAATCCCAAGTCATCAAAGACAGTAGCTATCGAAACTGGAAAACAGAAACAGCAATTTCTTGGGTTTTGCTGTTGTGAAATCTGGATGTTTGCCAGCAAACCAGGATAGGCTGCTGCCTTCTTCTTTCTTTTTTTTTTTTTTCTTTCAGGATAGGAAGCTACTGTGTGTAATTTGGAGATGAACACACAGACCTGTGTATTCACTCATTCAGGGTGGCTGTGGGATCCTGGAGAAGCCTCTTTCTTTCCGGACTCCTAATTAACAGTTACAAAAATCTGATGAGAAAACAGCAAAACACACCTACAGGGCTGTATGTAGAAACAGGCATTTCTTTGTCACTAGATGCATATTTGGCCCATTTAAAATAGAAACATAATTAGAACAGAGCATAAACATATTGCTAAGATGACTAACTCTAAAGATCCTATTTGGAAATCAGCTTCAGATGTTCCAGCACACCCAAGCTGGAAGATCAACAAATTTCTATGGAATGTTTACTGGAAATTTTTGTTTCACCTTTAATATATAAGACCAGAGACCTCTTGCTTTTTCTTTTATCTTCCTTTGGCTATGGCTTTCCCTTTCACATAACCTTCTGTGTTTAAGCCACCAGTTTAGTGTCACCACAAAACCTTAAGAAAAAAGAATATATATACATATGTATATATAAAGAGCATGGACAAGAACTTGTAATAAATGATAGTGACACCAAGGCCAGCAAGCAGGATATTAAATCTTGCGCATCCTCCTGACCTGATAGGATTACTATCTCCAGAGGCCAGAAAGTAATTCAGCTTTAATACCCACTGAATAATTGTCTATTCTGTTGGAGATAGTCACCAAGGTGACAGCTATCCTGTGTCACCACATTTTAACTTCGCTCTTACTTCGTGTTTTTACCTGTGTGATAATCAGATTTTTCTCTTAGGTAAACCAACCCATAATAACAGCATCCCTTTCTTTTGCTCCTATTTTGAAACATCAATCAAATTTTAACCAGGAGTTGCATGTCCAACTAAGTAGTAATGAGAAAATGACAGTTGAGGGAATGACATTTAGGTTTAAAGCCATAGCCATTTCAACCCAAGAAATATTTGGTCAGCATCAGACAAACATCTCCAAATTCCTTAATTTGTGTGGAAACCTCTAAATTGTTTACTACTGGTCTCAGCTGTGCTCACGTGGGAACAGTAGGAAGGCTCCTTGAGTGCTGCACAGGCCAAAATTGTCCATTCTGCACTGCCTGGTCTTCCTCTGTGTTGGCAAAGGGAGGGAGCAAAGGAAAGACTCCAGTGCTATTTCCCAACATATGATATCAAATAATATCTGTCATTCATACCTCTTTGAAATGTTATTTCTAAGTTTTCTAAAAAAAAAAATGCAACTCTTACACACCCATACACCTTGGTTCAGGAAGCATCTTCCATCGAGCAGTCTTGGCCAGAATATTTGCTTTTCAGCATTACTAGTCCCAGTTCTACAACAGGTCATCTCCCAGCCAAGATGAGCCCCCTTTCTTCACCACCAGCAAGGCCAATTGCAACCACTGCTTCCGCATCTTGTCCTACACTACACAAAGTTACAATCTGTTGTCACCATGGGCATATAAAACCTTGTTAGATGGGAGATACATTTTTGAGAAATCCACATGGGCTCATTTGGTTGAATTGACTGGGAGAGACCTTGGTAAATCGATCAAAAGATTTTTTTTACATGAGGCTTTATTGTGCTAAGCTTGTGATCATAAGTTGAAAAAAAACGCATACAGATTTGGCACTATATTATGGAGAGGAACCTAAGGTTGCCAACAGCTGAACTAAATAGGCACTGAAATTGTTACTGAATTTCATAGCTTGAAACAGGTACCATGGTTTGTGATGTTAGACAGGTTCTTCCTAATCTCTGCTCTGGGAAGTGCCCTGCACAGGTCTGCAAAAAGGATGTAAGAGAGCTTTTCTCTGACCCAGAAGAAAGAAAGCAGGATGGATGGATGGATGCATGCATGCATGCATTCCAGCGGCTCTTCACTGCTGCCAGCTTACACTGCAAAGTCCTTGAAGGGCAAAAGAGCCACTGGCACAGGTAGCAGCACTAGAAGCATCTGAAGGCAGTTTCTCTCTCCCTTTCTGAACCCACCACTGAAAACATATGTAAGGAGAGAAGAAAAACTTCCCATCTTCTACTAAAAGTGTAATTATGGTGGGTTAATTTGGGGCTGCATGTTCTCTAAGCTCACACACCTGGATAACTTAAATGTGTATATGTATAAGAAACAGGTTGCAAATCACCAAAATTGGTCATTATGGCTGCAGAAAGCATCTATCAGGATCTCTACCAAATGAATAGCACTATGTACTCCAGTAACTGCACCTGCCAGGATATTCACAGGTAAACAAACTAATTATTTCTGACTTTATGAAGTAATTAAGCTTAAAAAAGATGAAAGAATTTTAAGTGGTATTTAATCATGTCTCCTGACTGGCAGAAATGTCGATATATATCCAACTGATGTTTTTGATGTATGTTCCTGAAAATTATCTGCAAGGACTAGGTGCTGCAGAACAGAATTTTTGCCACTGAGTTTCACAGAAGCAGATCCAGGGTCTTATCAGAGCTTTGCTGCATTGCTGACACCTCCTGATCTCTCATTCTGTGGCAGTTCATAAGGTGTTCGAAGATGAGACTTTCAAGAGAAGAGAAGCTGCAGATAGTGGGAAGAAGTGGAAGTCCTTCCCCAAGTTTTCGAAAAAATAGCTGGATGTGGAAATTCAAAGGCACATTGAATCACAGGAAAGTGCCAGGTTAACAAGTTGCTGAGGTGTAGGAAATAGTTCAGTGGAAAGTAACCACAAATTTTAACAGAGTACATTTCCCAATCAATATCTCCACTCATCAAAAGTCATCTTTATTGCCTATTTTATCTGTTTTATTAGATTATTTCCAGCCCCAGAGCACGGCCCTGATTTATAATTCAATCTGCTTGTCATCAATAGCAAGCCTGAAAATATTTTTGCAGAGTGGAAGATCAGTCAGATGCAGCAGGCAAACTGCCAAAAGGCAGCTGGTTATTAATTCTGAGCAGAATTTGGTCTGATTTGATATTAAATAAGCTGACTCATGGGTTTCCATGGATGCAAATAGGTAGAGAATAATCACATTTGAACTAAAGAGTGATGAAAGTATTTTTATATTGTAATTCTGTTCCATGCCACTCATCAAAGCTTCACCCATGTGGGACAACTATCTCATTCATCACTGGATATAAAAGCAACTCTTAATATTGACTTGCAGAAGTTTGTCTGCAAACGTAGTTTCTTCTTAGTAGCCATTAGGAATTCATGTGCAATATATCACTTTATAGATATTATAGCACTTAAGCAACTTTGGGTCATGCCTACTCTGAGTAACAAGAGATATGGCAGAGACCCCCTTAACTAGCACACGTACTTACTCAAAAACCTACGTGGCATAAAACCCTGTGGACATCCAGAAACAATACAAACTTATATTGCCTAGGAAATTTAAGAGCTTTAAAAATATTTTCACCAGTTTCTTGAAATCATCTATGACTGGGTTATTTGGGCTCCTGTGGACATGCTTTGGTGTAAATTGCAGTGGATCTTATCCAAAGGGCAGATTCAGCTGTGCCTGCTGCAAAACTGTGCAGCTTTATTACCAGGCACATTGGCACAAGTCATAGCCTCACTTTCAACTCTACAAAGGACTGGCAACAATCTTAGAATCAGGCCCTTCTCAGCAAGATTAATTGTGACAACTTGAATTTAAGCACTTGGCTAATTGTTGTCCGGAGCCCTGCCGAGTTTCAATTTTCCTTTTTGTCTTAAATTCCGTTCCTTTCTTGTAAGGGTGTCAAATCCAATCAGATTAGTCTTTTCCAGTACAAGCTTGGCAGAACCCAAAAAGCTGCTCCAGTGCCACCTAGGCTTTTGCTGGAACACAGGAAGAGTGTGCATTTCAAGCCATATATTTGTGCATGTAAATTAGATCCTAGTCATGGTGCCTTTTGCTCAAATTTTCATATTTAATCCTTAAAAAAACCTAGAACAGCCAATTTTTGTATTGTTTCTCTACGTCATAAGCGATTTTTTTTGCCACCTATGAGTGAGCATTTCCTCCACTCTAAGTAATGCAATTTAATAAGTACTCATCTCTGTATTCTTGAAAATGTATTTGTCTTCTGATATGAACAACCTAGGCTTCTTGTTCTAAAGAAGGGAACAGTTCAGAGATATAGCTAGAACCAAGCAGTGGCACCATAGCAAAGACTTCTTCACCATGAGAAACTTGAGAGAAACAGAAATTTGTTAGTACTGGAAAAGAAAATTAATACGAAGAATTAAATCACATCTCTAAGAGCTCCAAGCATGGACTACGGGGACAATGGAAAATTAATATGAAGAATTAAATCACATCTCTAAGAGCTCTAAGCATGGACTACAGGGACAATGAAGACACAATAAACAAAAATTGTCTGGGATTTGATTTATGACTCCAGGTTTTCTCTTCCTTATTTCCCTTTCCTCATCACTCATTTTCATTCCATCTGCTGCATTCTCTTCTGTTATCTCTTCCTTTTGTACATTTTCTTCCTGCACTGAGTTTTCCCTTCCTTTCTTTTGACATCTGTTTTTCTGATCCCCTCCAGAGCCACAACCTCTATGCCACTTTTTTTTCTGTTTTTTTTTTCTTTCAATAGCTTCCCCAAGCTACCACAACCCAACTACAAAATTTCCTCTCCTACAAAATATTCTCTTCCTCTTCAGTTGCCCCATACTTTTCCACTCCATTCTTCTTCCTTTTTTCTTTCTGCCTATTTCTCATATATTCTTCTTCCCTTTCCTGACATACCTTAGATTTTCCTTTCCCTCACTTCTGTAGTTGTCATTTCCTTTCTATTTTTTCTTTCTTCTTCCCAACTTCTATATTGCTCAAGACCAGTTTTCTCAATTTCAGGCCTCCTCCCAGTATCTTCTGATTCCCCATCTTCTCTACATCTTTCCAAATCCCTTTTCTCTCCATTTAAATTTTCTGTGTGTATTTACCTCCCACTGTTCAGACTCCTTCTCAGTTCTGACACGGTACCGCTTGCACAGTCTCCCTGGCAGACTGGAGTGCAGGGAGGGAAGGCGCACGGCTCTGTGCAGAAAGGAGCCTGAGTAGCTCTGCATCCCTAACATCAAAGTTGCACAAGGAAGGAGGCTGGGGGGAGCTGGCTCCAAGCTCTCATGCTGCACACACAGACTCAGCTCCCAGGGCTCACACTGTGAGCAGAGCCCTGCTGTCCTTGAACAGTTCCCTTAAGAACTATCCAAGGCCAAGATGCTGAAAATACCTCTGCCTCTGCTCTTAACAGATGATCCTTACAGCTCCTTTGAGCCTCAGATCTCTAAGCCCCAGATGAAGATATGTGTTTCCCATTACACTGTTTCATTTTAACGTTCTGGGTAGCTCAGAGAGACCGCATGTCCTGCTGGCTTCCCAGCCTTTTCATCACTTGCTCTTTGCAAATGTGTCCTTGTCCTTGCCGTTCCCTACTCACAGCACCTTGCAGCCTTTCTCACATGCTCGTTCCTGTGCTACTCAGAGCAGTGCTGCCCAGCATGTAGAGGATGGGGTTTCTTCCTAGAACTGTGTGCTGACAGGATCCAAAGGCCTTGGGAAAGCCACGCTCTGCCCAGTACTTGCCCGTGGCAGACCCAGCAGTAGTTGTCCTCCTTCTGCTGCCGTGGATCTGCGTCGTGAGCACTTTGAAGGCAGCAGCAGAGTTGCTGTTTGCCTCTGTGGTCCCCACAGTTCAACTTGCGCCAAACAGGGACCCAAGGGCAGCGGTGGCTGCAGCCGACCCCCTCAGCTCCTGCGCCGCCTCCCTTCAGCCCGGAGCTCACAGCTGCCGCGGGCACGAACCAGCGCTCAGGACAGATGGTCCCCGAGCCTGTCTCACTGCTCCCTGGTCCCCGAGCCTGTCTCACTGCTCCCTTCATGGGACTGTTGAGACGGAGTATGAAACAACCAGCACGCAAGGAGTGCGATCGTTCCCATAGCCACGGGGACAGCTGGCCTTGCTCAATAATTAGCAAAGCCAAAAGGAGCCTAATCTTTATCAAAAAGGGGGATCTCTAACATGCATTTTATGTCATTCTTTCCAGTTTAGCTCTCTTAATGATTTTCTTGCAGCTGCTGCTGAGTGATGGTGTTTGTGGAAGATGAGCGCAAACAGAGATGGACTGTGGATGCAGGAGGTTAAATCACTGGGCCTTTGATCACTGTCCGGATAGAGAGCGCCAGATTCCCATGCATGATCAGCTCTCTCTGGTTAGCCAAGGAGGGGTATTTCTGACAGCTAAACAAGCAGCTTCTTGTCTTTCTTCCTAGCCACAGGGTGAGGGCTAAGAAAATGGCCATCTTAAGGAAAAAAACAAGGGATTAAAAATGATTTTTTTTCTTGTGGGATAAACGGCTGCTCCAGCTGATTAATTCCGCTGACTTTTCCTTGCTGTGATATTGTTTCCCATGCATGGCAACCCTCCCTTACCCTTTAAACCTAAATACTAAATAGTATGTTCAGAAAACTCAGAGTAGCAAGTATCTGCTTCTGAAATTCCCCCTCCCCAATTCATTCTGCTCAGCCAGGGGAAAGAGAAAATAAACTATTTATTAGCTCCCTACCTTCTTATCTGAAAGTACTGTATAATTATCAGGATCCAAATCCTAACTTGTCTATAATTTGAGGCTGTTTCTTTCTGGGGCTCAGCTCTCATTTGGGCTGCTTGCCAATACAAAGGCATAGGAACCACACATGCACTTACTAGTAGAGCCAGACTGGTGCTGAACCTCCCCTGAGAAGGAATCTGGGGGGCTGCAGTTTAAGCCAAAGACAAACCAGCCCAGATTCATTCTCTGCAGAGAAAAGTAGGGCAAGGAGGGAACTATGACTCTTAAATCTGTCAGCTTTTTTGTTCACTGCTCCCCGGATCTTCTCCTCCCACATATTATTACCACTTGCAGAATAAAGCACTACTCAGCTGTGTCAACAGAGGACCTTTAAGGAGAAATCTTATTATTTATTTATTTATTTATTTATTGCCTTCCCAGATGGGGCAGTGTATTCCTTCCTGCTCCCCCATGACAGGAAGTCATGCTATTTGTTATTGGCCCTTGATAATAGAAACTCAAAATAATGGACCTTCTATTCTCTTCTAAGCTTGCCCCTGAAAACGACATTTCATATAAAACAGATTTTCTTGGTGGTCTGCAGGTAGCCCTCCCCGGGGTGTCCCCTAGCAGCAAGGCTGCAGGCCCGGCAAAGCTCTGACTTCTGCACGGCACCGCGCGCCTTCAGCGCGCGCGCAGAACCAGGCCTTGGGCTCGCCAGCCTCGGCTGCAGAAACGCCATCTCTAGGGCAAGCTGCGTGTATGGACTGAGCCAGGGAAGTCCCTGTGCATTCCCAAACACGGAGAGAAAAACGCTGCCACTGCTTGCTCTGCGTCGGGTCCAGCCCACAAACTGATCTCAAGGGAAAACATCCCTGGAGCCTTTTTTTCCCCCACACAGTTGGGGTGTATCAATAGCAGCAAGGAGGAACAGTCTCCATAGCCCCACAGAACTCTCGAAAGCAGAGAAATAGCGAGGGTCCTTCCTGACTTCTCAAAACAAGGAATCATGCTCTCAAAGCCGTAAGAACCCAAATCTAAGCAAAGTTGTGAACACAACTGCTAAATGCTGGCTCATCTCTAGTGCCTAGGAGTCCTGTGGCTCCATCAAAGAAACCCAGGTGGCTTAGAAAGGTCATCTAAGACTTAACAGAAACAGAAAGAAAGAGGAAACACCACTTTCTGCTCGCACGAGCCAGGACCCCTATGACACTTCACATTTGCGCAGCCCAGGCACAAGCTGCTGACCTAGAAGGATTTTGTTGCTAGCGCAGAGTGCTTCAGCAGTTAGACAAGAGCATAGCAAATAATAAAATTGCTGTGGATAAAGAAAAGGAATCGGCTGACGAAACACTTTGCTTCACTTTCTGGAGCTGGAAAGAGTGTCCCTTATATTTCTTTGTGATATATATTAAAAAAAAAAAAAAAAAAAAAAGGCCTTCCTGAGATGCCTTGAGATTAGTACGGTACTTAAACCCGCTTAATTACCACGATGAATTACACGCCTGCCATTGATCTCCTTGTTATTACTTGCCCCAGAGTACTAATAGGCTGTTCATTTTGCCTCTTAAAACTACAAAGTTTCAAGCTGGTTTTCCGTTTGCTTATTTTAATAACTAGTCATGGGGATCTAAACGAGCTGTAGGTGACTGATTAACCCGTGTGTTTTACCGTCCTCCCTGGCAATGCCGATAAGCTTCCCTGACAGCGTGCAAATCAAGCTGCTCTTGCAAGGAGAGGCCCAGGCTCCAAACCTGCAAAAGGAAAGTCCAGCTTTGGTTATTAGCTAGGACAAATAGCAGCCGCCCGGGGACCAGGAGCTGCCTTTGGCTGGGCAGAGCAGCCCGGCGAGGGGGATGGGATTTAATGAGCGGCGAGGCCCGGGAGCCCTGCGGTGTAATTAACTCCCCAAAGATCTCATTGCGCGTTCGGCAGGGCCTGCGCCCAGCGGTGCTTCCACCTTCGTCGGAATTAAAGTTTAATTTGGTGTCAAAGGGCAGAGGAAAGACCGGCATTATCAAGCGTGGAAATCAATGAACTGTGCAAGGGAAAAGGTCACCTCCCCTCCCAGCTCCGCGGCCCAGAAGGACTGCAGAGAAGGGCAAAAATACAAAAGCTTCCTCATCCTCCCTGCTGGGAGACAGGGAGATGGGGGCCTCACCACCCAGGCTCATCACTGTCCCCCATTCAATGAAGGAATCCTCTTTTCCATGGAGGAGGACAAGTGATGGGTTCAAGAAGGTTATTTTACCTCTGTCCTAACAGACTTGGTTGTTGGCAAAAAGTTCTTGCAAAAATTACCACGTAGTTTAACCTATCTAACAGACACGGGTATCTAACAGACACGGGAAACCAGCACTTCCATTTGCGGTGGCCTTGACCATTTCAAGACATCTTAGTTCTGTGCATTTTCCTAGCGGTACTGGACCATTTACTAGCAATTGTCAGTCCAAATGTCCCACCATATGGCAGGTGAATCATTTCCTGCACAGGATCTCTCCTGCAGAACAGCTAGCGACCCAGATCAGCCCAGAGAGTAAAGCCCATGCCGTGCTCAGCCACGCGCATCCTGCCCAAACACAGGGCATTCCCAGCGCCTGGAGGGTCTCTCCCTGCGAGGGTAGCCCATGGAGAATGATGGATATTGTGCCCCTAACCCTGCCCTGCGTGCGTTCTTCCCTTGTCTCCGCTGCACAGCCCCCTCTTCCTTTGTTGTCCCCCTGCAGAGCCTGCCAGCCCCTCTGCCACATCTCTTGCAGAGAGGGCCTCTTTTCACTGGTGGCCACCAACAGAACTAGAGGAAAAGGCCACAAACTGAACCATCAAAAGTTCCAGAGGAACTTAAGGAAAAATTTCTTACCAGAGAGGGTGACAGAGCCCTGGCACAGGCTGCCCAGAGAGGTTGTGGAGTCTCCTTCTCTGGAGATCTTCAAGACCCACTTGGATGCAGCCCTGTGCCACGTGCTCTAGGTGGCCCTGCGTGTGCAGGGGGGTTGGACTAGATGACCTCTAGAGGTCCCTTCCAACCTCAGGCATTCTGTGATTCTATGTTTCTATGCCATCAGGCCACTGAGTATCTTCTGAGGAGTGCGGAGCAGGCTTGGGACATGGTAACACTACCATTAGTGCTTGGAAACTAGTAAAGATCCTCATGCAACCTCAGCGTAAATGGATATCCACAAAGGCGGCAGCTTTGGGACAAACCCACCCATTACAAGGGAGCCCTACCAGTCTGCCCTGTGTGGCCCAGCTGAGAGGATGTTCTTGGGAAGCGACAGTGTCTGGCATAGTCATGCAGTGCAGCAACCTCTGCAACATCTGTGTGGAGCAGCTTCATGGGCAAGCACTCCCATGGTCCTCTGGTTTCCATACAGGCAAAAAGTGACCTTGAAATCAGTTAAACTGTGAGCTCTCCCCGCTCCTTGTGCTGATATAAAAGCACACCTGCTGATAGAAAAGCATGGTTGGTTCATCCTGCACATCGAGTAAGTGCTGTTTGTGCACATATGAGATGTGTAGAAAGGACAGCTTGTCATTTACTTCAGGGAATGTCTTGTAGTCTCTTTGGAACAGAAAAGGTTTCCTGGAATGACTTCGTTTTTCAATTTCCAAGTGTTCTGTTATTCCCAGAGGGAAGTGGCAATAACAAAGCAGAAGACTTGCCTCCATGCACAGGGGTCTTCCTGAGGTGACGGTCACAGCCACAGCACCATGGACTAGTTCGCAGACTGCCTGTAGCTGGCCTTTCTACTTTGGCTGCTCTTGCAGTTATTCACACTAGAACTCCATCTTCGTTAGCCCACTTTCCTCTCCCACTTCCCTTAGAGCTTCCACAGTGCCAGTCTACCTGGAGTCACAGCCATGTGTACTTGTTCAGGCCTGGGCTTTAACAGGTATTCTGCTTCTCTCTGCTGCATCTCTTGGATCTTCTGTTCAACAGACCTTCTGCCACAGTCAGTGGAGACATGCAAGGAAATTTTCACAACAGATGTCTAAATTACAAACCATAACCTTTTCTGCTCATCCTTCATAAAATGAAATAGCCAGCATGGCACAGAGGAGGGGATGCTGTAGTAACTAGCAAGGCTAAGCTCTACCCAACCGCGCAGTGAGCTCCGCAGAGCTCATTTCTCTAACACCGAGCTGAATTACCTCGCCCTCGCCGGGATGGCTCCCGTTTCTCCATATTCTGCCCTATTTCTGCTCTGCTCAGCCAAAGCTTTGCCATAAGATTGCAGCAGAAGCAGCCCATACCGCAGCAACTAAGCTTGGCTCATCAAGCTGCCCCATGGAGAGACAGTAGAAACCCTGTTTGAAGGATTTCAGAATATAAACTATTCATTTCCATCCACAAGAGCACTGAAATGAGAATAAACCCCTTGGAAAACAGTCAAATTCTGCCACAAATTTTACATAGTTAGGAAACATAAGGAGCTCCTGATACACACTTGTGATGCATTCCACATTACTTGGGTGAAGATAAGACCTTCCTGATTGCGCCCCCAATGACTGGGGGGACCCAATGATTTTTTTAATGTAATTTTAAAGCCTCCATCATTTTTTCTGGTTAATTCCTTCAAGAACTAAAATGTAAAAGCTGAAAGACCAGCTTCCATTCTCCATTTCACACTAAAATCCAGCTTACAAAAGAGTCCTGCTGCTATCAAAACTTCCTCGCAAAATCCTTCCTACAGATTTCACTGCAGAAAATGGGATTTCAGTCCTGTATGAACTCTTTGTGAATAAGCCACAGATCAGTAACAGAAACACTATCCAATCTCCAATGATACTTGTCCATCAGGAACACACTTTCATCTTCTTAAAATGGCTTTACAGAAATTTTAACTTTCCTGTTCGATACCGTGTGTGCCAGTAGGTTTGCATAAGCTTACAGAAGAAATGAATTTAGATACACACAGAATTTAGCCAGCAGCAACAAATCATGCTGTTAAGTTTCAAAAGTGTCAGTTGCATGCAACAAAGGAAATTGTAAAGATATTTCTGCTTGACAGGTCTACGTAACTGTTCTACTGAACATCGCCAAAGTCTGAACTAGAGTTAGAATTGAAATAGAAAGTTTCATTAACAGTCATCCAAACTGCCTGTGTTCCCACAGGTTTGCTTTTATGGTTTTCATAACCTCTTTTGTTTGTTTTCTGCCCTAGCAACATATAACTCACAAGAATATTTCCAGATAGGCTCATGAGCTAATTCAGGTTAGAAACTCGTGCAGAGCCACCTCCACAGCAGAGTGCCAGGTACAGAGGGAGGTAGACAGTTTACCTGCAGAAGTAGTTCCACATGGCTTGAGTGACCAACTTCAACGGCGAACAACCAATAACATATAGAAGAGCATGGGCAAATTGTGCATAAATATCTAAAATGGATCTGTATAAATCACTCAATGTATAATGTGGAAAGTGAAATTTTTCAAAGTCATTCTACCATTATTTTGCAAGCATTAAAAAAAAGGGTAAAGTTCAAATAAAAGGAAAAAGAACATTTTAAGCTACCAGGATGGACAAAGCACATGCATGTGGTCAGCTGCTGTGGTTGCTAAGTTGTAAGGCAGATCTCGGTTGCAGTCAGTCACGTGCCCATGCACACATTATCTGTTAGAAATATCTCATTTGTAAGCTCTCTGGGTTGCCTGTAGAATCTCAAGCCAGAGCTTGCTTTTCCTATGAATTTTTCTACAGTGAAATTTGATCTTCTGGGGTGCTGAATTCCTCCTGCAAAGTGCTGAATGCCCCCAAGGCCTCTAAACCTCCCAGGACAGAGCAGACTGCTGTTCTGCTTTGCTCCCAAACATATCTTCAATGGGGAAAACTGATCCAAATGATAAAGCACAACTCTACTGGTGGTAGCAACAGGAGTCTCTGCAACCCTGTTTCATTCTTACCTGGAAGCTAAAGGCAGAAGCACAGCCAAAAGATTCTCAGTCCCCAGGGAGGAAGGCTAATACCCCCCACCTTGCTCCAGCTACTCCCACCCAGCTACCGTGCAGCAAAATAACGCTCTGTCTTCCCTCTGTGTCCTTTCATTGCCCCTGGGTCTTTCCTCAGGGCACAATAAACGAGGTGTAAAAGCTTATATTAGTCAGTGCTTTCAAGCAAGTGTTGGTAGGTCCAGGAGCTTTACTGGTGCAATTTATTCCTTTAGAGAAAGCTGGACATGAGGATCCTACAACTCTGCTGATGGATGAGCTCCTACTGAGTTTCCTTATTACCTTAAGTGAGAAGAGTTAACACAAGATGTAACCAGAGGTCTTGTCCGGCACACGGGATTTTCTAGCCCATGGTGCTAGGGGAAACCTGCCTGTGTTGAGGAAGGAAGGTCCCTGGTGAAGGTAACTGGTGTCTGGCATGGAGGAGCTGGAAGGCTGCCTGGACTGCGGGGAAGGAGCTTTCTGCATCACAAATCCAGGTCTTTGCACTGTTCCCCACCTCAGCATGAAGGGCCTAGAAATCACTGACATCACACCTGGCCCAGTGAACTCAAGCACTTGTCAGTTCAACAGCCCTCTGGAGCCTACAAAACCACTGAAGGCCCTGTGGAGATCAGCTACACAAACTGGCTGGCTTATCCAGTCCCACCACAGAAAGCCTATGTAAAAAAGCAAACTATCTGATTTCAGCCGTCACTGCTGTTATGTCAAGACAAACGAAATAATCGTCCCTGCAGACGATAAAGTTGTTCACCTCCTCACAGGGTGGCTGCTTTCTCCAGTAATAGAGAATTCACAGACAAATATCTAACCAGGAACACACAGCAAGTTATTACTCACCAGTGAAATATCTCAAGCTACAGCACAGGAAGTAAGGACAAGGAAACGGCAGCACTAAGTTTTCTTTTGTAATAAATTACATATAAACACAAACCCATCCTTCTCCTGCAAAGCCCACTGTACTGCCATTCTAGCAAAATGTGCTGCACAGCCAAGTCAAGAGTCTAGAGTCCGAAGGAACATGAAGCAACAGTTAAAAACCTGTCTGAATCCCATCAAAGTGATGCCTCTCCCGTCCACCACATCAAGTACATGATTAATGTAGAAGCCGATCCAAAGTCTACACAAGACAATGAGAGTCTATTAACATCAGCAGATCAGTTCCACAATAACAAGCCTGGAATGAAGTGACACTTCCTCTGAGATGAATTAGGAATACAGTCAACTGCTTCCACCCAGCAGGTGTGGCAATTGGAGGAATATCAATGGCTGCAGCAAGCAGCCTGTTGGTGTGTTTTCTTCTCTGTGCATGGGAAAGAAGCTGTTGTGGATCAACTGCAAGCTGTGTAGTGAAACACCTACACAGAACCCTGCAGGGTCAGACTGAATGCCACTGCTGCCTGAGATATTCAGAATCCCAAATACCTTGAGACTTATTTCAGGGCCTGCCACGGAGATGCACGTCCTCATAGCCGTTTTGTTTATTCATGGCTACTGTGCCTGCTGAAAATCCTGTGAGACATGCACTCCACAGAGCAAGACCAACTAGTGCAGCAAGATCACCACAGGCCCTGCTGAAGGCAGATATCTTTAGTTTCTTTGTATTTGCAGGCATGAGACGTGGTGCATGGCAGAGCTTGGGTGCAGGCTGGGACACAGCATTAGCTCTCCGTAGAAATATCTCTGCTTTCTTTGCATCTAGTTATAGGCATCTGTATGATGCAAATAATGAACGGGTCAATAGCCTTAGGAAAATCAATTCCTAAGTGTAAAACAATGTCCGTGCAGGCCTTGTGGTAAACACATTTTACAGTGCAGCAGTCATATCTGCCGTCTAAGCACTGGCCTTAATAAGCACGCAAGCTCCAAATTTATCTATCTCTTCCACACTGCAGATAACTCTAGGCCAAAAATGCTTACACGGCTTCAAGGAAACCTGGTTTCTAAATAAAAGTGTCCTTGTCACTAATTATCACAACTGCCCTGAGAAGTTCTCAGAATCCAGAGAGTCATTAGTGTAACTGGGTAAAACAGGATAAGCTCTGGCCATGACAGAACTGTTAATGCATAAAGGATAAGACTTAGTTTTGTCATCTGAAGACTACATTATTTACTATGGTTGGAAGTAGGTCAAGTGCCCTCAGGAAATAGCTATTTGGTTCTCGCTGAGCAGTAATCTGATACTCACACATCTCCAGCCTATTAAAAACCTCAATATGAGGCTAAGTAGAGGATGTCAGCTTAGCTTCTTGTTGTATTCAAAGAACAAGCGCTGATGTTCGAAAGGAAAGGGTTTATTATTTTCAAGCATCTACTCACGGAAATCACACTGCCAATGAATCACAAGCGGAGCCGTTTAATTTCCCAGCAGCTCACACAAGATCCATAATGTGAGGAAATAATGCAGCTGCTGAGGGCTGATCATACAAGGTGGTATGTGCTGTTAGGCCATGCAAGATCGTAAGTGTGTGCTTAATTTTAAGGACTCCAGTAATCCTCATAATTATTTTTTTTCAATAGAAACACTTGGCTGAGAATGGGATGTGCAGAGGATATAAAGAGAAACATCCCTGCATGCTAGGGCAATTGGTGACCATCATGGAGGAACCCACAAGGGATTTTCACAGCGTCAGAACATCAAGTTTTGCTTCTTCACTAAAACTTGTATTGCCTATCAAGCACAAGTTTTGTCCTGAGCCATTTTTTAAATTTATTATTATTATTATTATTTCTTATTTTAATACTTGCTTTCCTTTGAGGAAAGGCAATGGAGACCAAAAGTTGGGGGCTGACAGATGAATCATGTGACTGGGGGTTGATGTTTATTCCATGAGAGGCTGAGAATTACACCAAGGGGCTTCACGTTGTAGATTTTTTTGTCTTGCCAAACAGAACAACAGTGATGTGGCCTCCATTCCTCCAATTTCAAACAGGGGCAAAACTCCTCTGTTTGCACTGTGATTTAACACAGAATTTGTGCCATACTCATGAGAAAAAAAAATCTAAAAATCTACAACATAAACAACTTGAAGCACCTTTTTCCAAAGATTCATGCAGCTTTTACTCTTTCAGTACATAAACTTGGTACTAAAACTTAGAAGATTAAAGGACCAACAGAGTAAAGGAAGTCATTGCCTCGAAGAGCAGCTAGAACAATTATTCTCACCTCCCCAACCTCCCTTGCTTCATTTATCTTGCCTGAATCCCTTCGGAGGGACCAGTGCACAGGTTGTTCGGGCTGGCTCACTGCAATGGTGCCGCTGAACAACAACGTGCGGATCTTGCACCTCCCCCATCAAAACTGCCTTCGTTCTTCCCAATATGTGCCACAGGGAAAGGCCCCCGTGGATGGCAGATGGAGCTAGCTAGGGGGATCCCCTAGGACAAGTGGCTCCGATCCAGCTTATCTAACACGCAGAGCTGCACTTTTCCTAGGAAGCGTGAGCAACTGCCCCAAAGTAGCAGCGAGGACAAGGGCATCCCCATGGCACACAGTGGGCAGGCACTACCTGTCCCACAGGCAGCCTCAGAACTGAACCGCGTCTTTCCAAGCGAGGAAAGCACATCCGTTATGTCTAAATCTAGCTCATTAAATATCATTACTTCCAATTTACAGCCTCATTGGACAAAAAAGGATCATCATGTTGACCCAGAGCGATGTGCTTGTGCCAGAGGGCATTAGCACCAGAGCACAAGATGGTGCTTGGCTCCTACCCTGTCCTCTGACCACATCTCATTCTGGTATGAGGGCTCTTTTCCGTCAGGCAGACTCTGAGGGAAAAAAAAAAAAAGGCAACAAAAACTCAACAGGTTTCAAAACAGCTTGTGCTGCCTGTCAAATCCTTGGACGTGTCCCCAAGTGCCAAGCCAAGGCTCTCCTCAGCAGCTTTTGTTGGAAACAATTAACATTTCAACTTTATCTTTTCTTTCAGACAGCTACGAAAAGATTGTCAAAAATAACAATGCCAGCATTCATTGGGGCTGGCTCACTCCTGCACCCTCCGAGCGTTCGCCAGCACATGTCTCTGCTGGGAAAGGAAAAGTCTAAGGAGTTTACTTCTCCTAGCTTGATACTCCTCATGCCAGGAGAAAAAGTTCAACAGTGAGGTGGAAAAAAGGCCAGAATGAGAGCAGTGGAACTGCACTGTCAATGCAGAGAGCTCAAAAAGCAGCTAAAAGGTTTTCAAATAGCAGACTAAGCCTGCTTTGCAGCAATGATGTTGTTCATCATATTAATGCAAGAACTTTCGGGTAGATGTCAGCCCTGCCTGCTGCTGGCATGCTACGCTGCTCCCAAGGAGCATGGTGAATCAATGAGCCTCTTCTGGAGCTGGGGTCAAGAAAAGAGAAAGAAAGAGTGGGAAAATCAGGGTGCCCAGTTCATCCTTGGCTCTGCAGAGCCACTGGCGAGTGTGAACATGGAACTGTACTCAGGACACTGTATTCAGTTCATTCCTTGGGGATGGATTCTCCAAATGCTTATGATAATATAAATCAGAAATAAATTAGTAATTTCAAGTGAGTTATCCTAATCATAGAATGATTATGGTTGGAAAAAAGACCTTTAAGATGGGAGAGGGGAGTCAGGTCTTCTGCTTTGTCTTTATGTTACTTAGATTATTCATGCCCTGAGGAAATGAGGAAAGGACACAATTCATTTCTAACTCCCTAGCTTAAAATTAGGTCCTCTAAGTCAACCACAGCTGGAAGATAAGTATCAGATCCTCAATAGGCCAGTATTACTTGGTGATAAATTAAAACACAAAGAACTGTGACACAAATCTTTAAGAGCCTGGAAACTTAAGTCTATAATGATTGCAGGCTATGGCTGTTAATAAACTGCTGTGGTATTCAGAGTGCCACTGATATCCAGATAAAGAATTAGCTGTCTTCAGTGAACTCCTTAAGTGCCTATTGCCATGTAGATTTGCAATCACTTGTAGAATTAGTACCTATTTTGCCTGCTGAAGTGGTAGTCAGGTTTGGTTTGCATGCATAAAAAGGCTGATTCTCAAAGCCAGCCTTTGTTCCCCAGGGCTTCGCTATGGCCACAGATGCCAGGCCTGTCACCAGGAGACCAGGTCTCCCCACAGCAGCCTCTCGGGGACAGGATCCCTTTGTGCTTCTGCCTCCAGTGGCACTCAGTGCCACTGAGTTGTGACTGCACCACCAATATTGTGAACTCTTCTCATCACTGCTGGGGGGACGCTCAACATCTGCAGCATTCTGCAGGGAGTGACAATGTTCTTGGTTGCTCTATTGAGAAAGTATTCTCGTGCAGGTGTCTTATTTCTGTGGCTCCCATCACTGCAATAGTTTGGTGTAGTCTAGCAATGGGAAGGAGATAGATATAAATCTGAGCTTTGGACTCTATTGACATACCAAGCAGAGCAATCGACAAAACCAGGATGCTTCTCTGAGAACATCCTGCATCAATGCACAAAAATTTGGATTCAAGGTAGATATTGGGAGTCCCTTCGCTTAGGTCAGTTATCTGTCAGGAAGGAGATATAAGCAAAAGATCCCTACCTCTAACACTGAGAGCTCTGTCACTAGGGCATTTTACCATCTCATACTTTAATCAAACTTTATCTGGTAGTTGTTAGTACAGGCACATGTTCTTCAGGGTTACAATGATTTCAGTGCTTTTACCTGAAAATCAGTATTCTGCAAAAAAATGAAGGAAGCCAAAACTTCTAAAGCCTATGAACTGTTTCCGCAGCAACACCAGCAGCAGAGGCACCAATTTAAGCAGTGCTCATGTAAGTCCCTCTGATGGGCACATTCCAGGAACCTGCGACCCAACAGGCTGCTCTGCAAGCAGAGAAGAAGGCAGTGCAGGAACCTGGAATAAGGTGTGAAACGCTCCCCGTGGCCAGTGCCTCTCCGAAGGCCGGCAGCGTCTTCTGCCAGAGCTGAAGCTGCTCAGGGGACCTCTCCAGGGGAGGTAGCAATACTACTGCTACTGGCAAAGCGACAAGATCTTTAAAAATTACAGCAGTGTCACCCTCAAGAGTAATGACTGCAACCTTTGGGCCAGATGAATACGCTAAATAAGAGTCTGGCAGCAGCTGCAGATGCAGCAAGATCCCAGAGCTGTAACCCATTCTGGCAACTGGCAACATACAGCAGTGTAAAAGAGTTATATCGAATAAAGACACTGAGTATATGTACACACAGCTCCTGGGACTGAAGGAAATGGGTCAAATTCCCCCTTGGAGGGGGCGCAGGGAAAGGTAGCCAACTTATAGCAGGGAAAATCATTAGCATGTAAATAGATTTTAGTGCAAAGACATCTTCTGAGAGGTATTAAATAATGTTGAACAGAGCAGAGTTATGCATAGCTCCCATTTACTGAGCAGATTCATCTGAACTACTGCCCATCTGTTCAAATGGAATGAAAATCAAGAAATGATGAGCTTTGTTAAATGGTTAAAATAGCAAATTATACAGAAAGTGACTGGGAAACTTACTGAGTGATGGTATGGATAGTTATTTTATATTAATGAAGATTGGTACAAATAAGCAGGTACAAAAGCTATCTCAGTTCCATACAGGCATAAATCAAGAGTGGCAACCAAGGCAACCAAGATTTCAGTTTGACAAGCAAATTATAAAAAGAATTTACATATCGGCCCAGATGGAAATTAAATGTTTTAAAAGTTTTCAATTTTTATCTCAACATAACAAAGTAGAACAGCAAAATCTTATTCAAGGCATTTAGCAGAAAGCAATGAAAATGAAGAGGTAGTCCTAGGCCCCATTTACTAAACCAGTGAGGTGGAACAAGGCTCTCTAATTAATCAATAACACAGAGGTCAGGGAATTCACTCCTGGTTTCCATCTCCCTGAATAATGTTTCAAATGGTATTCCATGGGGGAGGAGACATAACACATATATAGAGTTGCTCTCAATTTATCCTATTGATGTTCCATTTTGCTATAAAATACTTAAAATACTCAGAAACCAAAGGGAAGGAAAATAAGTTCTATAATTTCATGATATACTGGATGTCCCCTGAGAGGTAGGATATATAGGCTTCCATCTTAATTTCAAGGCACAGTTTCTACAGAATGGAAAAACACACACTGTGGAGACCTAGAGTGAAAACAGAAGAAGTTTGAAGAAAGAGCCGCTCCAGGGCAGAGGACACCCTCCTAAAGAGAAGGTAGCATCAGGGTTCGAATTCCAAGTTCCCATATAACAGAGAAATATTGAAATGCTGCCTGCTAGCCTCTGCAAAAGAGGTGCTAACACCTATCGTAGCTCCTAAGTGCATTCTGGAAAAAAAAAATTTTAAAAAAAAGTTCACTCTGAAAAAATTTAACTTGGATGCACAAATACAGATTCCAGTGAAGCCAAGAGACTTGCGGCAGCACGAAACTGATTAGTCACACTGGAAAATGAGGCCTTCCAGCCACTAAAGAGATTTCACAGCTGAGGTCAACAAGCTCTTGGAGCCACGCTGCTCCTCCACGCTCCCGAGGGTGTCTCCCGCGCTGTACAGAGGGAAGATTTGCACGGCTAGTATTCTTCCTGGTCATCCCTGCACCTCTCTGGTTCAATAGTAAATATTTGATCAATTTGAGGACCAGAATACTGCTCTGGAAACACAATTACAGGAATTCTTATACATAACTATGGAGGGGAATCCAGCCACAAGATGTAGATTAGTGAATCTTGGGGCAGGAGTCAATATATAATTAAATATCCAGCAGTATGAAGATCAGTATCATGGGTTACATCTTAATATATCTATTTGTTAATTTTTAAGAGCACCCTTCTTATCCTGGATTAAAGTGAAAAAATAGCAGGGATGCAAGGATTCCTTTATCATATATATATCTTGATCAGTAGGAGGACTAGTACTTAATTCAACTTTTAGCATGTAATATCTAGATTCCATTTCGTATCCAGATGCTAGCTGAACCTTTGAAAAGCTGTTGATTTTATTTAGCTCTTTGGACTCTGTTCAAACTCAGAGGGCATCAGAGGAAGTTTGGACATGGGGTTAATTTGATTTTGAACAGCGTCACTCAGTTCAGTGATTTAATAAGATGCTCCAGACTGTATCTGAGGGGAGTTCTGCTAAGAGGGTGACCTTACCTCCCCTCTGAGAGCTGATTCAGAACTGATCGATCTCTGATTCTTCTAAATCACCGATCTGGGGCTTTGATCTGGCACATTTTCCTCATTCTTTGCACTGCAGTCAGGTCTCATTTTGTCTATGGTCACTGAGATCTTAGACCTCAGAGCACCAGGACATCTAGATCCAACCAGAGATTATCTAGCACCATTCGTAGCTATAACAAAAAAACACTGTTTTATGGAACAAGCAAGTTCACATTATGCCCTCTATTAACCCTGTGTATCAGTAGCATGTGCTTGGGACTTCCTAAGCCAGAGATGCCCTCTTTTTGAACCTTTCTTCCTTTAATTTCTGTAGTCAGTATTTTAACCTATATACACCTTTGGTGTCCACAGAAGCTGTCAGCAAATTCCACAATTACTTATGCATAATGTTAAAACAACAACAACAAAACTATTTTGTTTTAAAACAATTGCCTGAGAGTTATTTTCCATATTAACTGTACTTCATATTTTCAACACTGAATTTATTCTGTCACTTCACTATCCAGTCACTCACCTCAGACCCCTAGGACCACAAAATAATTTTTTATCATCTGCTAATTTTGGCACCTCACTGTTCACTCACCCTTCATGTTCCTGAAAGGACCATTTGTTTTCTGCCATAGCAGTTTAGTAACCTTGAATTTTTGAAAGTCCATTTTCCTTTAAAATGCACATGTACAGTCTTATATGCTCACTGACTCCTTCAGAGAACACTAATGGCTCATGAGGCACAACTTCTCCTTCCAAAAGTAATATTGACTCTTCTTGCACACATCCATGTTCTCTAACTGTATACTCTGTTAGAGCACCTACTTTGGTGATAATACAAGTCAGGTGCCTAGATTCCCCCAAAAAACCCTGTTTAACTGTGTCACATTCAGTTAACCTCTAACCATCTGATACAAAGCTAGTGTAAGGTTAGATGCTTCAAAGCAGTAGGTTCAATAATTACATATACAAGTTCTTACAGAACTTTTTTCTTTTTGTCAATACAGTAATTGTAGCAGCTCATCACCTCATTTTTTTCCACTCTAACTTGTATTATCATTTCTAACTTGAAAATTTTGATCAAGGTGACAGAACTAGACCTTCGAAGACAAAGTCAATTGAGTCCAATTCAGTCACTGGGTTTGATCTAATACAAGTTGCAAAAAGACGCATTTCTTATGTACATTCTTACGTACAAAACTCACTTTGTCCATAAGAATTGTATTTATTAAAAAGAGTAACAACTGTCCCTTGTCCCATTTCTGGTCATCTTATGTGGCTCAGAGAAAACATGCCTGCAAAAATGCTCTGCAGTGAGACTCCAACCTCAGCGCGAATGTTTAAGTCCTTCAGTAACACCAGCCATAAACAATTCCAGTAAGGCAACTTACATTAGTCAAAATGTGACCTGACATCTCTTTTTTGGCTGGAACAGGTTGGGATTATTGTGCTATCCTAGTCTCCTGTCGAAAATCTATTTGGATGTTACTTTTCCTGGATTTTTGCCTGCGAGGGGATTTTTTTCCTCTCTCCATCTCCAGACAGGTATCTGGAAAAAAGCCTGAAGTAATTACCCCAAAATCTTTTAATCCTGTTCACAACCTAGTCTGTAGTTAGCAAAACCCTTGTGTCTATTTGGAAAGTTTGGCTTTACCACAGAAATTAGGAACCTGCTACATCTGGCTTGAGAAGGAGCCACTGAACAGGTAGAGGATGGTTCCCAGGACACACATACTGCTATAGTCCACACTCCCCTGCACCCTGGTTTTTGCTTAACACAAAGTTGAGGTCTCTGAAGAAGCCCAGATGACTTCCTTCGTTGTCATTCACAGGGAGAATTTTTTGCCAACACCACCTTTCTAAGGCCCTGTTTTCAGCTGGAGCCAGTAGATCCTACTGAGAAATGGTACAGTCCATGGAAAGGCAACAGACCTGAGCTCTGGAGTTATGGACAGAGGCGTCGTGAAGCAACTGCATGGAAGAATACACCTCAGTTTGCATTTACAAACAGACAGGGAGTGCACATGAAAGTGCAAAGCTATAAACAACACATACAAAAAAATAAGGGAGGAACCTGAAAGCGTGGGAAATGTAGTTCCTACTGACTACATGGGTTATTTGCCCCTGCTGGGATTAAATAACTTCGAAAAGCAGTGTCATAGATTTGCAGCCAAACTTGCCAAACTTGTCCATGCATCTATGGTCTAAGCAGATTTGCCCTTAGGAGGTGCCTATTTCCATAAATATACATACACCGCAGCAGTGCAAAACAACATCATTAAGGTTGGAGAGGAGTGTGCCTATCACTGACACACAGGAGCTGAAGGGATGTTGGGACCCAAATGCAGGGGCTCCAGCACTCTGCAGGGCTCCCTTGCTGCAGCGGCACCGGTCGCTTTGCTGCGATGGCTGGCACAGAGGCAAAGCGGCAACATAAGGCTCGGACAGGTCAAGGGTAAATAAACCAGCACAGCCGCCTGCTTGCTGCAAATGAGAATCTTGTCAAACACGTGAGCCAACCTGGCAGCTCCCGCAACCTCCAAATTTCACGGCTGCATCTCTACAGACTGCTTGCCTTTGAAAAGCTGTTTATATGCATCAGCATTAAGGGGGGAACAGCAGTTAAAATACAGAAAATAATCAAATATATGCCAGCTTGAACTGTATCTAGTGAGTGAGGAAGGTTTTCCCCAGCACACTGGTGTGTTTGCTGCAAGGAGGAATGCAGCAGACAGGGTAACCATTCTGTTTTATGAGGAAACCCAGAGGCCAAGCACACCCATGCAGTCAGAGGTGCGCTGGGACCGCTGCTTACCAGCGACGGTAGGAAAGCAACTAAAGGAATTTTCAAGTGACACAAACCAGCCAGATCCAGGCCGCTTTCGGGGTAAGATCCAACACTAGTGACAAAAGCTGTCAGGGACTGCGTAGGAAATTAGCCCCTTTCTCTCCACTGAGTAAATCGGGAGCAACTCCACCAAATTTTGGCATATCATCTAGGGTGACGTATCCCCCTGGGGTGGGGGGGATACACCCCTCTAGGGTGATGCAAGAGAAGGATGAGACCATTTGTGTTTAGAATTCCTAAATGAATCTATTTTCTTTGTAGGAAGAAAAATCCAATAAGGGATGGTCCTCCTTCCCACAACATAAATCCAGCAAGAAAAGCAACCATTTTCTTACATCTGAGAATCATTCTTGAGGCATCAATTTGTGCCTCCACTTGGCACAGCACTACAGTTATCCTTGTCTAAAAACCGTCAGCTCTGCCCACATGCTGAGCCAACGTTCATAGCAACAATTTTCTGCTGAGCAACACTGAATTTTTATGGCCCAGACATAAGCGTAGTTACTAAAGCAAGGGCACATGGATAGCGCTGTTACTACAGCTATTTATTAACAGCCTTGAGAGCTGAAACATGCCATTTTTAAAGCACTTTCATGCTTAGAGGGAAAAAGGTCTCAATGTAACAATTGCTCTTTTCACTAATACCTTTCTTGACTTAATTTATGTGCCTCCCTTCGGAGAGCTCCTGTCTTCAGGCTCTCCCTGTGCTCCCCCAGAGCTCGGGGCCCTCCGGCACTCACCTTGTCGCTCCGGCAGACCCTACCAGAGCAGCACAGAGGGGGCATCCTCCAGCCTGGCAGCAGCACAGCCCCCACGGGAGGAGGATCCCTTCCCTGCCGGGCCCAGAGGGACAGGCTCAGCCATGGAAGGGTCCCTAACGGCATCACAGGGTCTTGCTGACCCTGTGCAGTAGCCCATAGAGGCATCGCAGCACCAGCCCTGCTAGAGAACATGCTATTCCCTCGTTCAGGGGGAGTAGGAAGAGAGGGAAAACAATGTGCTGATCGCAAAGCTCAGGAATTTCTTCAGGCTTTTATGAAATAGCTGGAATTTTTCAGAAACCTCCTCAGGATCCCCATTCCCTGCCCACATGGATGCTCTCGCGTGACTGTGTTTACTGTCCAACAGCAGGGAGCAGGACGCAGGGCCCTGCGAAGGGCGCCCGAGGCGCAGGGCACCCTTCTCCACGGAGGCCACGGGCCCACCCTCGCGACACCCCATCCGACCGCGAGCTCCTTCTGCGCTCCAGACACCGGACACCAAGAGGAAAGGGGGCGACAGGAAATTCGGAGCCTAGTTCTCAATTTCCCCAGCGGAAACAGAGAACACCAGGAGCCGAGGAGCTCATAGCTAGCACTCCCACCTCACACTTTGCAGCTCCTTTTACAGCGCTCTCCCCTCCGCGACTTCGCGGGATATCGAGCTCTTGCAAGTATTATCAAGGCCTTTGTCTTTCTCTTTAGAGCCCTATGGCTGCCGAAGCTGCACATGGCAACAAACTGCAGTTTTGCATGCCGTCTCAGCAGCTTTTTGCCTTGCAAAGCCTTCTCTTGCTCCAGCTAACACACTGTGCCATGTTTCTTCCCTCAGGAAAGGCATTTTTCCCTTCTGCAACAACATCCTCATTTCAAAACCTCAGTTGTTAAAGGGACTGTCTGCACTATAGCTGCACCTATTTAATTAAATGAGTGCAAATAGGGGATTTTTTATTTTCTGTAAAGAAGGACAACAAAAGGGAATACATTGGCAGGAAAAGTAATTATTTTTTTATTTTAAAGAAAAAGTATGCGGAGTTTTCAACGTTCAGGTAAAAGTCAAAAAGTGTGGTTGGTTCTTCAACAACTACATGCATTTCCCACCACAAAGGATAGTTTTTGTGAAATCCGTCTTCAGATGAGAAACAATTTTGATAAAAAAAAGCCTTCAATTTTTTCTTTTTTTTCTAAAGAAAAGAGATTAGACTATTGGTCAGCCCTAAGAAAAACTTCTGTTTCAGTTTAGGATGGATTATTTTGGTTATTCATTTTCTTATTACTACTAATTAATAAAGACAATTTAAAATTATGGGTGCCACTTTAAAATGAGGGTGTCAAAAAGTACAGTAGTTCAAAGTAAATTGTTTCTGCTTTTATTTTTTTTTTAGTTAAAACTGAGGAACCCAGTGATTCCAAAATTTTCATATGCCCAGGTTATGAAAAACACGGAATAATATTAAGACTTGCAAAGTCCTACACCACCTGCAAAAAGGTTTCCTATGCTGGGAAATCAATGGGTTTGTGTAACAAGGAGTTCCTGCATCAAAACTCATTTCTGCAAGAAAAGCACCATGTTAAAGATCATATGGGATGAGAGCGATACCATTTTTGAGACTAAGATACTGAAACCTGTCTATATGTTCAAGCTGTTTCCTCCCACCATCTACAAGGAAGCTTGTATTGACCTTCACTAAATTTGGGGACAAAGCAATAGTCAGTCTGCCTCCCAGCTGTGAGATCTGTGCAATTCCCTTGTCTACATGAATCACTTGTGAACCCTGCAATCACTTTCAACCAAGTTTGCAAAACAGCAGAGTTCTCAGAAACACCAAGTCTCCACCTCTCGTGACAGCTGGTGGTCTGCTGCTTGCCACGTGATGGCAGTTTCCATTCGGTCTCATTCACTCACTCACCTGCGACTGCTCTTTTGGGAAGGGCCGGTCAGGAGCCGGGGGAGAGAAGGGAAGAGGGGAGCACAGGCCAAGCAGGGAAGCACAGAGAAAGAGGAGGCCGCGGCTCCATCTCAAGGCGTTCGCACGCACCGCTCAGCCCACGCTGCCGCCCGCCCTGGGCTCTCGCCTCCCACGCAGACCCGACACCGCACGCAGCCGTCGCCGGCACAGGGGGCCGGCAACGCAGTAGCCCACGGACTGCTGGGGGGACAACTGATGGAAAAATATGCACTTGTTGGCGTTAGCATCGGAACATAATTCTCCTAGGAAATTTAGAGGTTTTTTACTAGGTGCAGAGAGGCAGATCAATAAATTATAGAATCATAGAATGCTTAAGGTTTGACGGGACCTCTAGAGGTCATCTAGGCCAACCCCCCTGCACACGCAGGGCCACCTAGAGCACGTGGCACAGGGCTGCATCCAAGCGGGTCTTGAAGATCTCCAGAGAAGGAGACTCCACAACCCCTTTGGGACAGCCTGTTCCAGTGCTCTGTCACCCTCACTGTCAAGAAGTTCTTCCTTAAGTTCCCGTGGAACTTTTTATGCTTCAATTTGTGGCCATTTCCTCTGGTTCTGTCAGTGACCACCAGTGAAAAGAGGCCAGCCCCATCCTCCTCACTGCCTCCCTTGAGGCACTTATAGACACAGATCAGGTCCCCTCTCAAATGATAATCTGTCTGTCCTCTAAGAAAAGCTGTGATGCTTGGACTGAATTTAAATAGATATCATCGGTGTTCTTGGGTGTTTTCTCCTGACCATGTATTCCCACTGAAATATTTTGGGTTCCCACTGTCCCAAAATGTCTGAAGGGAAATATATGTACATAAAAACACACTGCCCAACTTGCACAACAATCTTAGATGCAAGTGTTTTTAGACTGCAATCTTTTTAATTAGAGTTGCAATTCACACTACAGTGGCACAACTTGACAGCCCCTAGATTTTAGATATTTAGCTACTAATATTCTTGTTTGCATCCAGGGAGCAACTGATACATCACTTTTAAATACCAAGCATATCAGGCAGCACAGATACTCTCCTTTGCTATTGGAGGTCTCTGTACACCCTATTTCTGATGAAGCAGCAAATATTTTGTAAAATGCGAAGCATCCTCAATTTCCTTTTACCTAAAGGGTGCTCAGCACTTGGCAGGATGTAACCACCCCAGCTCATTCCTGTCAGTCTTGCAAAGTTTGTTTCTAACCTTTGCAACTAAGGCCTAGACACGTATGAAATTAATCTTCCTCCTTCCTTGCTACAAACTTCAAGTAAAGCTCAAGCTGAGAAAGTCCTTACAGCAGAACAAATTTCTATCAGTTCATGGTTAAAAGAAGAGAAGCACAATTTGAAATTGCTGCTTATGTAACAAGAGCCTGAGAACAGCACTAATATTTAATTGAGGGAAAAGTAACTGAAGGGGAATTGCTTGGAGATCTGCCAGAAGGATTTTAACAGCTGGAAGTTGAAAAGTGATTAATTTTGACAGCAATAAACGCTCTGTGTTCATAAGTAATTATGTTTAGATTTCCGAACCGTTTGAATTCTTTTCTATGTACTATTAACATTTTATCATCCAGCTTGGAACTTGGACCAATTCTGTTTAGACCATACATGAAAATCTCTTTTTTTCCAGCAGGTTGTCACTTATCCTGGGAAGCAAAAAGTGATGCAGCTTGAAAGGAATAACCAGTCGCACAGTGAAAAGCGACCATGTTTTTCCCATTTCCCCAGGGGAAGAAAAGAGACATCAAGACACGGGGCAAGGGCGGGAAGTAGAAGTGAAAGCCACTCACTGCTCTGGAGTCAAAAACCTGCATTTCAGGGGGCAGAGGGAAGTGCCTGGGCTTTATGGCATAAGGCAGGATCTTGTAGATAAAACAGGAGCAGCCAATGGAGAATGTGCAACTGAGGGCGGAGGGTCCTCAGCAATGGAAGTCTTCTGCACACTGCTGTGGGAGAGATCTGACATGGTCTGGGTCATTTAACCATAAGGCAAAGCCTCCTTGGACACACTCTACTTACATACAGTCCTCAGACAAGAAGGGTTGGATGATCCATCTTCCTATTTTCAACTATGGATAGTTATGGATAGTATGGATAGTTATGGATAGTATGGTTACCAAGTGGTAACCAGCTGCTGGTTACCACTTGGACAAAATTCCTCTGAAGTCCAGCCTTGACAAATCCAAGGAGCCCCTGACACACAGCAGGAAATCATAACCAAAGATACCTGGCACCCTCAGTGTGTCTGACAGAACCCGTCCAGGTGGCTGAAGCCCAGAGCAAACATACGAAAGAATCTCCCTTATACAAGCACCTCCCTTATCAAAGGGCATGGCTGGGAAAGTTTCTCCCACGAGAGTTATGCCTTCTGTCATTAGAGGACCGATCTGAACTATGAGAGAGGGGGCCTGTTTGCTGAGCTAGTTCAGCTCCAAGCGACTGGCAGTTCTGGCACAGAGACCTCGGAGGAGCTCGTGATGAAATACTAGTTTCTGAGCACGCACGCACGCACCGCCTTGGCAGGACACAAGCATTCAGCTCAGGTTGCAGCTGATTTTGAGGCGCGCTCCGGATGCGCTCCAAACCGATGAGGCGAGGAGCAGCCCTCAGGGCAACTTCCCCTCTGCTCCTGCACGGCGGAGCGGGGCCCTGGCAGAGCGGGAGGTGCAGGACACAGCAAACCAGTCCACGGGTAAACGCATTCCCAGCACCACTGCGGCTAGGGAGAGCCTTTCACTAAGGCTCCTCTCTCTGCCCATGGCTAAATGTATTCCAATGCCACTGTGGATAGGGAGAACACTTCACTAAGACCTCCTCTCCATGCCGCAGACACCCCGGCCTGTGCAGAGCGTAATAGAGGTTGGTTTGTTGTTAGAGTTGTCATTCAGGCCCAGGCTGGGAGATTCACAGGTTTGTATCTGGCTTTGGCTTTCATACTCATTATAGAGGCATTTGAAATGTTTGCTCAGTCCTTGGCATAGTTGTTAGAACAAAGAACTGGTAAAACAAGGAAAAAAAAATATGGGTGCAGGAGGGCAGCTACATATAGAAGCAGCAGGCATCAATCTCCTGTCCTCCTTTGATCCAGCCACTTGATTTGTATTTACCCAGGTCTTTTTCTTAACCCAGCAGTTCACTTAGACCAGATACTTTGCTTCTAAATCACTTCATTTGAGGCAGATGAGTTAGATCACAGGTTCTTTTGTAGCCTGGGGAGTAACTGAATTTCCTATGCAAGCCACATGAGAGAAGGATGATACCCATCCTTGCCCTCTTACCTGACCCCAGGCTCAGAGATAGCAGTACCAAGAAAGGAGGACAGAGTGAAACAAAGGAGAAAAGGGCAAGTAAAGGACAGGATTTGTTGGGATACACATGGAAATTTCCTGCCCAAAATTGGCAGAGAGCTGTTGTTAGTACCCTGTCCATTAGGTTTTCCCCTCAGAAACACCGCAGGGCCCCTGCTAGCTGCTGGAGGCTTTGCACAGCAGCTGGAAGGGCAAGCAAGAGCCTCAGGCCCATATGTGGGTAGCCCAGCCCTCCAGTGACCTTTCTACTGAGCCAGGACAGTTGTGGGCTGAACTTCCAGCCTGCGCTGCTGCCAAACTCGAGCTCTGCTCAAATGAGGGGCTTGAGAAGCTGCCGAGAGGAAATGGACAATTCCTCATCTCTGACTTCCCAGGGATTTATCTCAAGAAGGGCTGAGCAGGGGCTCAACAGGAAGCATCATGCTTAAGCAGTTCATTCCTATTCACTGCATCCCTGATGTTAAGTAGCCTCAGCTGCAAAAGAAAGCAGTATGACTGCTTTCTATTTCTATTACTAGTGCTATGTCGCTTTCCATCATCCATGCACTTCTGGATGAATGCAGCACAAGTAGCTACTTGCTTTGTATACATGTAGTATCTCATTTAAAATTGCACTAAGATATTTCTATTTATTTATTTATTTATTTATTTACATTAAGAGCAGCATGATGGTTAAAATAAGCATGATGTAATATCACTTTTTGATGTTTTGATGATTGTGGCATGTATAGCAGCACTGTGCAAATTGGATTAGGTTCAAAACCAGATTGAAGTAGTGCATTTTCATAAAGCTTCCATTTAGTTGGTGTAAAACTGAAGGCTGTTTCCAAGATGCAGCATAGCCCCTTTTGCTCCTTTTTCTTCCATCAGATGGAAGAGGGAGAATAGTTAAGGGGAAAAAAAGACTTGTAAGAAGAATGATCAACTCTTAAACTAGTTATTGGTCTGAAAAAAAATTGACAAACTTTCTGGGCAAGGCCACCCTTTTAAAACCTTGTTTTCCCTGTATCCTCAGGTGATCACAGCCACAACAAGAATCTTACTTTGCAAAGGGAAGAGATTCTGGGTTTCCTACTTTCACAAAATGGATTGGGGAACTATTTGGGTACATTCCAGCCTGCTCACAGAAGTGCTATAAACCAGCAAAATTTACCATGGTGCCAGAAACAAAATTAAATATTTCTTAAAGAAGGCAGAACAAAAAAATAAAGCACAGTCTTGACATTTTTGGTTTGCATTGCTATGTGTACAGAATATGCACCCTCCTCCTCCAGCAATAATCCTTCTCCTTATCACACCAAGCATCATTACTGCAACCCCCTCATAGTCAGCTGTCAGCAAACCGCTTCCTACAGCGCTGCAAAATGCAGCTGCCTGTTTGCTCTGTGGAGTGCAGAGGAGCAGGATTTTGCAGCACCTTGCATGGTATTGCACCATTTTCCTCTCTGGCTGGCAGTAGGCTGGCATGCTAGCTGGGCTCGTTGAAATCAGGGGAAATTTTGCCATGAACATCAAAACAGGCCCAAAATCTCACCCCAGCTATACTACAAGCATAGGTCCATCTACATATTGAGCATCTTCTCATTTGGAGGTTGAGTATAATTCCTGCTTTATAAGAGCAAAATCTCTCATGCCTCCAGACCACAGTTTTTTCAGGTAGCTGGGTCCATTTGGTACCATCTACACAAAGAAAGCTTCAGTTCACATTAGCTTAATGTCTATTAGCCTTAGCACGACAACACATGGCTACCGCTGAGAGCTCTTCTCCTCCCTTCAAACGTTGCTCTTCCGGATGCAGCAGTTTCTCCAGTGCTACTCACGGGCTCTGCAACTCTATTCTGCCGTTATTACTTTGGAGCTGTTTTGTTTTTCTCCATGGAGGCAGTTAATAAAATTTACTGTAGCTACAAACTCCCTGAAAATCCAACCCCTGGAAGATAAGCCAATGCAATATACCGGTTTCAAAGCTGATGGGATCAAACCGAGCAGGATCATTTGGTGGGATTTCTGCCCATAAGGGAGCTGAATGCCAGGTCATGCAAGGTTACCAAAAGCAAGATATTTGTTTTGTATTTCAGAGCAAAGGAGGCTTTGACTAACATCCCCTTTAGCCTTTGGATCCCCATAAGTGAGGATGGGGTTAAAATAAATGATTTTCTAAATCCATCCCTGTTCCAAAAAAGTTAGGGATAAAACTAGCAGCAATTATGTACTGTTATTAAAATAGCACCTAGAGGTGCATGCCAAAAACCTCACTAAATACGGAGATGATTCTTGCACCAAGGAATTTTCAATATGAGCAGACAAGACAAAGGCAGTACTGTTATTCTCATTTTGCAAATGCTGAACCAAGACACAGAAACTAAGTCACCAAAGCACAGAGAAACAGGTCATTTGCCAAGGTCATATGAGGGATCTGTGCAAGAGCCAGGACCTGAGTCTCTTGGTACGACTGAATCACAGCTGTGCGATTCCTAAAAGCAGCCCCTTTACTCCTCCTGACTTTCCAGAACTATGTTGGTCCAGTTGTGATTTTCAGAACCAGAAGTCAGAGATACTTTATCTTGAAATCTTGATCTACCTGACCCTGCCAGGAAAAAAGTGGTTTGAAGAAGGGGTGTTTCTGTAAACTAAGCCACACTCTTTGTAGCCCCACATGTTGAAGGGTCATTTGGTCAGACCTAACTACAGCTTTGAACACCTGGCCTGGCTAATTTTTTTGAGGTATTTTACTCCACCCACTTTCTAGAGATGTTTTTATTAAATGTCAGGGTATAGGGGAGCCTCTGACCTCAACAGTTCTACTCCAAGGTCTAAAGGAAGGAAGGGAAGATTTCAGAGGCAAAATGACATGTATCTAATTCTCACTTCTTCTTAAAGGATAGTAATGCTTGAATATTATCTGTGCCTCTAAAATTTAAGTTTGATGGGTCTTACATCTAGATGCTCGTACTTGGACCATCTGTAATTACTGAGAATCCTTTCACTTCCTAAGTTGAAAATGCATTTTTAGATGGGGATGCTACATTAATACATATTAATGTGCTACATTAATACTTCTGAAAGAGACTGCCCACCTCTTCTGCCTGATAGCCTTCTCTCCTAACCATTTTACTGTAAACAAATGGGGAAAACAGATAATGTTGCTATCTTTCCACATCTGCAGTGCTTATTTAAAAAGCAACACAAGTCTAAGCTATTTTTGCTGTAATAGGCCTGATAATGCACAGTAATAATTTCTGATGACATGACTCTTCCTGGCAGGTTATCTTTAACTATATAAACAGGGTAAAACAACTTATGTCCCATGAATTTTTATTTCCTTCCCACCCTAATCTCCTTCACCATCACTGCTTTGCTTTGAGAACAGACTGATTGGTTTGACTATTTCTCTTGAAACTCATTAAAAACTGACAGTTCTTTTCTGATCATTCAAGCTAGATAGAGTAAGGGATGATTCCTGCTTTTCCCCTGGCAGGCACCCATGCCTGTAGATGAAGTTTCACTACTCTTGTCAGGCATGACACGCCTCCACCTCCCAGAAATATTCCCTCAAAAACACTTACTTTTGTCAGAAACCCTACTCATTGAATGGAAAGGTGAGACTTCCACTGACTCTAATGATGCAGGAGCTGAATCCTTTTTGCCTCTAACTCCGCGTTTTAGCACTAAATTCACCGCTGAAATGCTGCAGAAGACAGGAAAATAAGAAAGGATTGTTTTTTTTCCTGGAAGTATGCTGTTGCTCTTACAGATTCATAGGATTAGGTCCATGTCTCCCTTTAAAAAATAAAAAACTAAATAGATCAGCAACGGCACCAGTGATTTTCCAGCACTGGCTGAGAAAGTGTCAGCACGGAAGTCCAAGTTATAAGCAGGAAGCCTTAAGCCAGGAAACCTTAAGCCAAACTCACCAACATAGTAAGGGAGGTTAAGGCATTGTCAAAGATACTAACTCACACAAAACAGAACACTTGTTTTCTCAGTAGGAAATTCTGACTTTACAGATAGGAACAAACTGGTGAATGGCTAATGCTTCTTTAAAAGTTTTCTTCATTAATTTACATAGGATTTCTATAAAAACAGAAGGGTTCTGTTCACTTTGACGAGTGTTAAAATATTCAGCTGTGAATTAGAGAATCAGATAAGATGGTCCTTACTGACAAATTAATTATTTCTATCATTCATTAAGGTTTTTTTAATCAAAAACTCATTAAGTCAGTGGGTGAGCTGTTCTAAGGAAGAATTATCAAAAGATAATCACAGCAGATTTGAATAATTTTATCACAGCTCATCCACTGTGTGTTTCTATAGTCATCTAAAGGACGAGATTTGAATTTCATTACGAACTGATTATAAATATAATTCAGAAGGATGGGAAAGTAATTTGAAGAATTTTTAGCCTGGTAATGAGTTCCCTTTGAAGACTGCAAGCTGAGTGTTGCACAAATTTGTAAACAATTATTGCCTGTCTGCAAGGAACTAGGATGCTGATGAAGTTCTTGGATTTTATTAAATTTGTTTCCCAGCTGTGAATGAAGGGCTTGGGAGGCACACTGCCATACAACTTTCTCTTTCCTGTCATTAAATATGCCTTTCCCTACTGTGAGGCATTGAGGGTTTGTAAGGAGAGTGGCCTATTACAGAGGCTGAAACCATGTTCAACTTTCCAAAATGCAGTTAATGGCCTAATAAAAGAGATGCTTTCCTTTCGCACTACATCCCTTATCTTAGATAAACAGACATCTTTCTTCTCAAAGGAATAATGATTATGTAGGGTGTGTTGGCCAAACTGTTTTGCAGGCTCTTTTTTTTACAGACTCTTTACAAACTCTTCAATGCTGGGCTGTTCTCCTCACGGTGCAGGGCAGACACGTGAACCGCGAGGTCCCACACCAGCTGAGGGTGCTGCTCAGCACAGGGCAGAGCGGGCACAGCCTGGCCCTTGCGAGGTACCCGGAGCAGGGCTGACCCAGCATCTCCAAGCACCTCCAGGCTTGAGAGGGCCCCAGCTTGAGAAGCTGCCGGCCTCACACAGAGCTCATTGCAGAAACACCAAACCATGCAGCATTGTCTTCCCTTGGAAAGACACATTCCTATTTGTCATACCAAGTCTCTACCATCCCGCAGGAGGCTGTCTCAAAAGGAGTAAATGCTCTTCCAATACACCCATTATTAGAATAAATTCCTTCCTTTAACTAAAGGTGCCTTTAGCTCCCAGAACAGTAAGATAACAAAGAGATACAAAGTGCTTATTTGTATGTTGGTTTATACAGTACTCAGCCTCTCAAAGGATCAGGGGGACATAGAATACACCGATCAATAATAAACTGACTTCCCTCTACATGCCTCTTTCCATGAGAAAACATTTTAATGTTTTCTCATGGAAAGCATGCATAATCACTGATACTTCACAGATGGAAAGCCTAACAAGACTGTAAAATCAAGCCTGCCGAGAAAACGTTTGAACACAACTGTTCTTGCCCATGCCGAGGGTAACATATTGTTAATGTGTCTGAACAGTTTCTAACATAACACTTTAGCTCATTACAGATAAGCCTTGAGCATAAGGTAACTGAAAGAATAACACCTTTCAAGAGGAAGAAGTGACAGGACAAGAAGTGAAGCTTGACTTCACGAACTGGAGACTCTCAGCACCAGCTCCTACACCACAAGGCTCAGGTACTTTAGCATCTCTTAGGATTTCCTGGATTTTTTACTTTACTGTACTGTTCCTGAGAGATTTAGGGAGGGGGGAGACCATTTATAAATTTAAGTCCTTCCTTAAAAACAGGTTTTTTTTCCCCTCTAGTTCACCTGAAAGGCTGTTAAGGACCCTTACTTATGGCTAAAAAAGCTACCTCTTCATTACTGGCCATAAGGCTCTTAAACCAGGACAGCTGCACCTCAGCCAACAGGAAAATCTGCATGTGGACAAACTAATGACAAATTCCCACTGACCACAGTAGAACATATATTCTCCTTCAGATTGTAGCTTATTAATATTAGCTTGACTATATACTAAGCCAGGAAGAAACATTTTATACAGGACTGCACAACACCGCAGTTCAAAAAGTATATACAATTTATATCACCATGTTTTTCCACAAATGTATAACAAAATCACCGTACTGGATAGATTTATTGCTTACTTACACTGGGAAGAATTATTCATTGTTACAAATTCCTCACTTTTTAAAGCACAATATTCATTGGCTACAAGTAGAATAACCTGTGCTTTTAAAAATATTTATTATCTCCCAAGACCAAAGAGTGCTATAAACAAACAGAATGTTAGCAGAAAAACTGTGCTTAGATCTGAATATAACGTACAATTAATGACCTAACCAAATACAGACCAAACTTCGAGCCTGTGAGATGCTGAACTCTTTCACCTTTCCCTCCCCACTGTTTGCTGATACCTTTTATCTGATCTCTTTTGTTGAAACGAATTTGATGTTTTGCCTTGTTCCACTACCCAAATTGTTCTATCCCCTTTCTGTGGAGTGCTCTGTACTTTGAGATGGCACATTTGTCACGCAAAGCAAAGATGGGTTATTTCTCTGAACAGAACTGGCTAGATTTCCAGCTCCTTTATAACGCTATTACTTCAGTTCTTTTAGTTTATTCATTTCGTTGTTTTGAAAACATTCTCAAGAAACAGCCCAGACATCTGAATTCCTTTATAGCAATACTTCTGCATTTTTGACTTACAGAAACAATGCTGTGTAGTCACTAAGGCAAAAAAATGGTCCCATTATTTGCCCAGGAGGTTCCTGGTGCCGGGAAACGCTGTGCATGCTTCGTGCTCTCCCCATCCCAATCGGACTAGCAGGAGTCCAGCTGGCTCCAAGTACAACTGGAGCAAAAATGGTGTTTAGCTACGTGTAAGCATGTGGACATTTCATCTTGTCCTGACGCAGCCAACCCCTAACAGATAGTGCTCATTCTCAGGGAATCTTGGTGAGAAACTGCCATTACTGCCATTGTAAATGATCTCTATGAGTTTCACATATTTGAATGGGAAGGTCTCCCCCTAAACCACTATAAAAAAAAAAAAAAAAACATACTTTTGCTCATTTGCAATATACACTTTTCCAAAGGAAAATGTGTAAGGAACTGAAAATGTGGAGCAAGATCAACCTGGACACTGCATTTGCCTGTAGGTGCAATACTCTAGCAACCATTAACAAGGTGGAATAATCTAGCAACCATTAACACACACATTTCAATCCTTAGATTTTCAGTTGGGGTATTTGCCCGTAACAGTTCACTTTTATTTTCACCCATTGGCTCACTTCATATCTAACATCAGTTTTCCACTATGCTTCCTCCGTAGGGCTTTAGAACATTTTAATGGCCATGCTGCCAGGTGCTCCACAAGGTGGTCAAGGACCCATGATAAGGAGGTAACAGTTTTCAAGTTTCTGCCATGAAGAAATCTGGACATGGCAACCTGCGCACCTCCTTCTAACAGTCCCTCTTCAGAGGGACTCTGCGTACATTAGTGTTCTCTACTCTCCTCCAGAGACTTCAGCCTGAACAGCAGTTCTTGAGCTCTGCACCCAAACACTGAATCTGCCAAGGGTTCAGGGATCCTACAGGATGTGGGTGTTCAAACTTGAAGAAGGAACTTGGAGACTTGGGCCCTTCGCGGTGCTGCCTTGAGGGCTCTGAATTCAAGCTCGGATGACTAATGCGGGGGCGGTACCAAGCCTGCCATTGGCCACATCCTAGTGATGTCACTCAGGGCAGCGGCGAGCGGGGGCAGTGATTGGCTGTCGACTCAGTAGCATGGGCGCGCGAGGAGCAGGACAGGAATCTCCTCGCTCGCCCGCCTTGGCAGCGCTTCAGATGTCGTCACACCGGCGACGCGGTAGCTCTGGAGGAAATGTGTATCTGAAAGGAAGATCTGTCCAGAGTGATTGAGTTACACTGCGGTTAAAAGCAGAACAGATGTGTAAGCAGAAGCGATGGTGTCACTGAGAACCAGTTACATATCCTATGGGAAAACCTGCATTTATTGGATAAGGGCAATATGCGGCACTGCACACACATCCTCCACATAATCTGTTTTCCTGCTCTGCAAGTGTGTGTGACAGCTGCTCTGCCCATAAGCAAAATGACATTTTATATCAAAAGCATTATTGATTTTTCTTCTTAAATGATGCTGGTAGAGCATTAAAGGGAAAAGTTAATGTAAACTACAGATCTACAGAAATTATCAGCTTCAGAAATGGGAAAGTTTTGAAGTTTCCTGATAACTCCTATCTTTCACAACCCACCACATGTTTTGATTCTTCCAGAAGAAAAAAAGCTTCGTATCTGACTTGTCCAGAGACAAGGTTGAAATACTTGAGAAAAGCCTGCTCAGGCAAAAGAAGTGCAGCTAGTTATTTCAGACGTGTATCTAGGATAGAAATGAGCCAAAGCAGGACATATGCAACTGCTTGCAATCAAGCATCAGCAGTGTGTAAGCAAGCCTCCCAGCCGAGGTATCAGAGGGCTCCTGGCACCTATTAGTGTGGTACCTTTGCTTCTGTACCTGAATCCGCATAAAAAACAGGTTAATAGCATCAGTTCTGCAGAAAGCCGTGATCTATGATCTGCTCCCTGCAGAACAACATCTATTTTCTGATCCCTTGGCTCTTTGTCTGCAAACAAGAAGTGGCTCTGTTCCCTCCTCTGCAGACTCCTGTGTCTGCCTCCTTTCCTGTTCCCCACTGGATAATGGTCCCAGGCCATCTGCCTCCAGGCAAAGGGCAGCCCCCTCCTCCCCAAACTCCGGCAGCCCTTGCATCTCAGCAGCCTCACTCTATGTCTCAGCCTTGCACCACGCTGCTCCCCGACGTGCTCTGTCCAGCTGGGAGGATATGGCACATCACGCACACAGCACAGGGAACTTTTGTGAGCAAAAAAGATGACACTTCATTAGCTTCTCAGCAAAATCCTGCCTACTTGCTGTGGGTTCCTGCTACAGAGAGCTGAAGGGCGAATCATCAGGCTGGCCTAGCCAACAACTTAATGCTCTGGAAGTATATTTTGAATGCTCGTGAAATGTTTCTCGTGTCCTGTGCAAGAGTCAGAGATTGAAGTCTGGGAGTGTCCGAATTTTCTGTTTATTTGGAATGAAGCCGAGACCTTTGAAAAGATTTTTCAATTTGAAAACAACAACAACAAACCCTCCCCCCCCCCAAAAAAAAAAATATAGAGAGAGAGAAAGCATTCACCGGACTAGGGAAAAATACATGAGCGCACTCATGGATTGAGAAAGATCAAATCCCTGACCCAGAAGAAAAGAATTGAATTTATACAAAATTGCACACCTCTAAGAGGGGCAAAAGACAGATCTGCAGCCTCAAATACACTGTAGCTGGTAGACAAGCCCCTTGTGCACCTCGTGGGAGAATGAAGTTCATGTACCTGATGGACATTGAAAAAATCCATTTCTTTTACAGCAACTTTGCCCGTCAAGATAGGAATGTAACCTCACACAAAGTTTTGGCCTCAACATAACAACAGAGAAGAGACTTACAGGGAAATTCCCAGAGAGTTCAATTTCTAATTTTATCTCCTGGGAATCTATTTACCAGGTGCACACAAAAATTGGGAACATTTCCTTTTTGGCCAGCTCTCCTCCGTTGTGCTGGCTGCATGCCATGCAGGTGAGCCTCAGCTGCTGTTATCTAAGCAAACCATGAAATACTTCAGAACAAGACAGCAAGATATAGAATGTTATCCCTCCCTACCACCAACGAACCAAACTCAGAAGTTTCAGCTACTACTACTAGCAGACGAAGCATAAAGATGTTTTCATGGCTTAGGAGTATGGGCTTTGTTTAGATACTAAGGCTTTTGCTAAACAGTAGTTTTGCAGAAACAACTATTTTTATCATGATGACACTTCGTCTTCTGGTGAAAATGGCTTTTTTGTATTATAGCACATATATTTTTATATCTTTATTGATCAAAAAGAGATTCTTAATACAAATAAGGAACAAAATATGATATTAACTATTTTAAAATGTCATAAAGAATCCGATATTTTTCATTGTGAAAGCAATTCAAATATGCTGCAAGATACTTCTAAATACATTAGGTGTGGATTTCTAAAACTCTTCCGAGTTCCTATCCTTCCTTTCTGGTCTTGAGAGAAAGAGACTTCCCTTTGTCACTAGTGTCTACAGTCAACATAAACTTGTGCATATCTGAGAAATGGAGCCCATTTATCATGCATCTCTACTCAGCAGACCTGGCAGCAGTGGGCAAAACAGCAAGTCTTTGCTGATCGGTTCAACTGATGAACGACTAAACTCCCTTTGGCAACGGTCATCCGATAGCTAAGAGCAGGATCCAGCATAAGGCCTTCCCATTGCAAGGACTGTCTCCACATGGCAGGCGAGTAGTTTGCATATGCTGCATACTAAAATAGAAAGACTTTGCATAATGAGAGGTTTTTACCGTGATCTTTTTCTTATATGGAAGAATAATGGATTTAATTCATTTGACTGCAGTTTTAGGGAGAGACAGATGGCATGTGAACTCCTACAATTCCTGAAAAAGATTTATCAAAACAGCCCCTGTATGTCACAACCTAAAAAGGTTTGTGGGTCAATCAATATTCTACATGCTTAAATGAAACAGAGCATGCGATGAAATGTCTGGCCAATTTTCTGATATATTGAGAATGACAAGTAGATATGTAGCCATCATCTGAGATACAGACTTCCACAAAAACACCACACATTAGCCTCCATATGAAATTACTGGAGAATTCTAATGTCCCCATCACTGCCTTTGGTTAGCTCGAAGCGGAGGGACTCACGCATGGCACAGGGAAGTCAAACATTCAGTCTTAACGTAGGTGTGGGTGCATATGCACACTAAGAGACATTTCCTTTCTGCAAGCTCTGCTAATACATTGTAGCACGAGGCATTCTTTGGGCCAGACTTCTCTCACCAACAACAGCAACAGAAGCCCTGAGAGGGCTGCTGCCTTCAGCATGGTTGATGCTTTGCACTCTGAAGGATTCTGCTTTTTTCAATTTTCATGGCAACCTGCCCTGTGTGCCAGTATAGGAAATTTAACAGTTATGCCAATAGCAACACCCAGACCTCACCTCTGGACAACAATTAACTCTTTTGCAAACAATTAGCTGTTTTTCCAATACATCTTCTTTATCTGACTTCCATTCTCAGAATCTTTGTAATTACTTTTTTTGTTTGTTTTGTTTAGTTTTGTTTTTGTTTGTTTTCGGTCACTGTTTAGACATCTGTTGCTTTCCTGTATGTGACCACAGAAACCAAGGTTCTGGATAAAAAAAGTCCACTGCCTGCTCTCGTTTGGTTGATGACCTTAAGTCCAGCAGTTACTGAGGTGCTCAAACAAAAGAGATATGTGACTGAGCTTCCACTCAGTTCTGAAGGCTATGGAGGCTATTACTGATTCCTATCTTTTATCAGTATGATTCATCTCCATGGCAATAATATTCTACTGAAATCTTCTTGGAAATCTCTTTCTGTTGACTTGCTGCTTTCCATTCTAACTTTCATAGCAGACTTTCTACATGAGGCTTTTCCCATCACCAAATTAGTTTTACACGAGAAGCTTGTCCTCATAGTCATGGAAGAGACGTAACAGCCTCCAAATCTCAATTCCTATTTTAGGAAGAGGCTCCTTGCTCAGAACTTACTGCAGACTTCTGCGCAATCTCACAGATGCCACCAGTCTTGCTTTGAAATTAGTCATCACCAGCACCTCCAAATCAGGCATGTTAAGCCTAAGGAACACAGAGAATTCCTGGCATGCATTCATTATTTAACATAATTCTGGATCATCTGTCCCATAATCTCTTTTACCTCTTTTACATGTTTTGTCACTAAGAATTTTGGCGCTAGGGAGCTCTGGCAACCTTAATATCTCTATTCAAATTAGAGAAGATTCTGAATAATCATATAATCATCACATAACATATCCCATTAAAAATAATCTGAGAGTGAGATTGAAAAATATAAGGAATATAAGATATAATATCATGTGAAAACTATTTAGGCTTTATACTCCTCTCCTGAATTTCAGACCTTTGCACATAAAAACCTAAATAAAAACTGCCCTGATGGATTTCAAAGAGATTTAGTAAAACCTAAAGAATCTTTTACTAAAATCTAAAGGAATAGTAGATTTGCCCAACAGAGTTTAGTGTGAATGCCTCGCATGCATTAGCTGAGCCAAATATCCATCTTTTGGGACTCCAGGGAAGCTCGGGATCTATCTTTAGGCAGGATTCAATTGCCTAAAGGCACATAAAGCTGCCTAGGATATCTTAAAGATCTGCATGGTCTTGGTAAAGGTGATAGAGGAAATCCTAAGAGAAACCCAAGGGAAACTCATACTCCAACCACAGACACAGGTTAGATGGGATATTCTTCTGTTTCTCTGATAGCACTGGCATAATATGTAGCTGACTGAAACCCAGAACATCAGCACTATTTCCACTGGTGCTTATGAACTGTTTCCATCACCCTGTTCACTTGGAATCTAGAAGGGAAGTCTCTCTCCCTCTACCTGCCCTTCTAGTCAACAAGCAGGAGATGTGCCTGGATTCTGTAGAAATAACTCCATGTCCAGAGGCACACCAGCCCAATGCACTGTGCCGGCGTGTTCCTGCAGACACACGAGTGCCAGATTCTCCATTATTTAGTACCCTCTAGAACAGAGGAAGCGTTCTGGCTACACAGGAGGGGCAGAGGTGACAGCAAATAGGTAGTGACTGCATTTCCTTCTCTTTCCTGTCCTTACATATAGGCAGCTTTTATTTTGAATGAAAGTAGACTGACTGAGAGAGGCCACATTGTCTTTCAAGATGAGTTTCAAGATGAACAGTTTTAGAAACAAATCTAAATGACTGAATCCTTAGCTGATTCCTTGAAATAAGCTTTGAGAAAACTCTGCCATGAACAGAAACCAGAAGAAATTCAGGCAGCGTAGGAGTCCCCTAGTCAGTGGAAAAGGGTCCCTCTTTATAGGAGCAGACAGTAAACACTGGAGGTTTTGTTACTGAGACAGTAGTTAATCACATACTGAGAACACTGTTTCAGAAATGAAACCCTACAGACTCTCAACTTCCCCATGGTATAAGCGAGCTTTTGTCATGTCTTTCCCTGCATGAAATCTTTCAGTAATCCCACCTGATCTTAAAGAAGTCTTTCCCATCACTTTTTTTTTTTTCTAAAAAAGGATAGGTCTGAAGAGTAGATTCATGCAGTCGGTGACAGTCACTCTGTTTCTCTGATGCCTTTAGAAATTGCAAACAAATGTGTTTCCGGTGTTAAAAAAGGAAACTCTAAACAAGCAAAAAAAAAAAAAAAAAAAGAGTTCCTGCCAGAGCATCTGTCCTAGTCTGTGACTTATATCTCTTCTGGGCCGTCCGTTTGTCTAAACAATGACCCAAGTGTCCTTGCTTTATAGGAAACGCTTGTCAGGAACTCCCTTCTGCAGATCCAGACATGTATGAAGTTCAGCACAGGAAGTCAGGCTGTCATGGCTCCAGGCATTGTTAATCATTTTAAAATGATCATTAAAAAGCAGCAGCAGCAGCAAGAGGATGTAGCTCTGGTGAGGTCAGATAACAAAAATGCCTTTTTTTGTGGTAAAACAAAAACACATTTTGCAGACTGAGTTTTAAAAGACTACTCAACATACTGGGCTTTAGTGTAAGAAGAGAAAACATGGTACTGAGCTGACAGTTCCCGAGGCAATTTCCACCCTGCTTCCTGTGGCCCCCTGCTCCCACCGTACACATCCGTACTCCCTGTTTCTGTGTCTGTGCAGCCACAGACACTGCTGTATACAGTGCTAGCAGGACTCTGCCGTGCTGCGTTTCCCAACTCAAAGACGTGTCAGTGCTCAAAGTGAAGCACACTGCAATAAAATCTCTCTCCACAGTCTCTGGGTGCTACATCCTGCATTTTAAAGCCCAAATCTGTTTTGAATCTTGTAATGCAGCCTAGTTTTGCAGTCTGTATGTATGGTTTGTCATCATTAATTATGCCAACTCATGACTTTGGTGTCATTTGTGTCATCAACTAATGCTGACATAAGAGTCACTGACCCTATTGTCACAAGAAAGAAACGGTGCGAGGCATCTCCCCTTCTGAACCTTCCCGGTGCACGCTACCAAATGGTTTCTGCACCAAGGGCACTCTGCCATCTGCAGCCTGGAGGCAAATGCCCTCAGGAAGGCACTGACATAAACCAATTTATATCAAGACTGAACGCCAGACATACGGCATGAGCGTGGCCCTCAGCTGGCCCGAGCTGATGAGGATGGATTACCGAATCCCCGATAACCTGGCCTCGTGCTCCCTCCGCCCCGGGCTGCTGCGTGCCTGCCGGCCAGCGCTCACTCCCGTGCGACCTCCCCAGCTTGGCTCCGGGTGCTTGTCCACTCCTCTGCAGGTCTCTGTCCCCCTGATGCCACCAGGGACCCAGGTGTCACCACGCAGACCTGCCGGAGAAGTAACCTGCCGCCCTGGGAAAAGGAGCTAAGCGCATCTTAAGATAAGCTGAGGGAAAAACAATGGCTTGATGACTTGCACAACAAAGAACAAATATTTGTCTATTAGCTGGTGCTTCACAGTTCAGTCCTGCGGGGCTTTACTTCACTTACTCTTTTTTCCCTCCTTGTTTCATTGCAAAGGGCCTAACTTGGCTGCTTGGCAACTAAGTCACAGCTGTTGCTAAGAGACAATCAAAGAAAGCAGATTAGTCTCCAATAAACTGTTTTATTGTTAGAGATGTTTATTTTGTGTAAAAGCAAGAGCTGCATACAAAGGAGTTTACTGAATCTGGATGAGCAAGCAAATTATGCGGCATTATTTTTCCATCCAACAGCTTTCATAAAGCTTTACACAAAGATTTGAACTTTTCCTTAGGAAAAAGGAGTTATTTATTCAAATTCACGCAGTAAAGCAAGGTCCAGAGCTGAGGACGTCACCTCACAGACTGCGCTGTCGCTTCACTGAGGGAACACACAGACTTGGAGATGTCTGAGCACTCTGCCCTGTCCGCAGGCCATGCTCCCCTCAGGGCCGCCCCACCAGCCCCTGGCCTGCCCAGACCAGATACGCAGCGAGGTTGCGACATGCTGCTGACCTGCGCAAGCCCCCAGGAGCCCAGAATAGCCTGGGTCACCCTAGGGAGGTGCTTTTTCCCTGTTCACCTGCTGACTGCCCCGTGCTGACAGCAGGGGCCCCTTGGGGGCCGCCTGCCCCCAAGGCAGGCGGCCAACCGCCACCGAGGCCCCTGCAGGTAGTGGCAGCACGGCTTGTCTGCCCGCAGCGCTGCCAGCCACGTGTGCCAGGGCAGCGCTGGCACCCATGCCGAGTGCTCAGGCTTCAGGCAAACCCCACAAAAATATCAGCTTCTTCTTCAAACACAGGAGCCTGGTGGTCTCTTTCTTTAGTACTCCAGCTCCAGTGTCTTGCTCCAGCTCTCTGCCTGCATCCATGTGGAGCAGCATCAAAGAGGAGGAGACACCAGGGCACAAGTGTCTTGCCTTTTAGTGAAGTTTTTGATGTTCCTCTAAGCAATATCTGGATATCCATAGCTAAATAGCTATTTGGGTATTACATGTGGGATTTGGCGAGAAAGCAAGCAATAATAAATGCAACAGATAGTAAACCTGAGAGGATCGTTGCGGGCCTCCCTTGGAGCTCGCAGGCAGCGTCGGCCACACCAGTTCATCCAGTAACCCTGCTGATGTGCCAAACATTCACTGCTGACATATGCCCATGCATGCATCCTTTGGTACACAGATCTCTGCAGATCCATGAACCACTAATAAGAGGTGGTTCTCTTCGCTAATAAATAAAAACAAACCTATTATCAGTAAGCTTAAATTACTACATCTCCACTGAAGAAATGTTAAGGGATGTGCAGATCAAGAAAGTTTAAAGACAGAAATCTACAAGCCGTATCTTTTACATGGGCACTCAGATCTTCCTTTCAAAATCTGAAGTGACGAACCACCTCGGTTTCAGTGATACACCACCTAAGTGGTGCAGTACTAAGTGCTGTCACTTTTATTCTGACAGTCCTGTTAAGACTTCTGTAGTGCCCCTCCAAATCAGTTAAGCTGGGCCAGCACCTTGCAGAGTTAGCAGGGAGAGAACGCATAGACAAACGGAGAGTCAGACTGCTACCACAGAAGCCTCAGGTCCTTCAGAAACCAGGCTAGGAGTTGATATACAAGCATAATAGGCATCAAAAACAACAACAAGAAGATTTTTAGAAAATTGAGCAATCCATAATTAAAACTTAACAAAAATGTTATTGTGTGGTCCTTATAGCAATTTTATGCAGGTACCCTGGCAAAAATTTCTTAAGAAGGGCTCCTAGAGAACCTATTTCAGGTACTTGCCAGCAAGGCGGCAGTCACTATAGGCTTACAGAATAGAATTATGCATTTACAGTTTTTAAGAACTGATGAGGGAGATGTCATCTCATCATGACTTTTGTGAGCTGGATTTTTATCACTCTAGCAAGCAGTGCTGTCTCACCAATTCAGGATTGTGATATCAACATGGTACAGCTACTCAGGTACCAATATGGGAGTTAATATCACAGCCATCTATATGGTATAAGGCTAATTTATGGTTAACCTCCTTATGGATAAAATTTAACTAAACAAGGAGTCATCAATCTCTCTTCTCCATTCCTTTCTTCTCCTCAGGAGATCCCTAATTGAGGATATCTGTGCTATACTACCTTATGCTGGCATGTCTGGAAACTGATCTATCCTTTTCTACATATGGCTAAATCTCTCTGATAATCATTTGTAAGTTGCTTTCTTAATTTAACACTGATTAATGAGCAATCCAGCTGTTGCTATATTTTCCCAATAGAGTACTTTGTTGGGTCAAGAAGAACGAAAAAAATGAGTTTTATGCTTGTTTGTAAAGAATTACAAAATAGTAGTTTGTAGAAGCTGTTACAAACTACTTTGCAGAAGTGTTACAAACACCAAATTCTGCAAGTCCAAAATGTGAAACAACAGTCTATAACAGCTGACAAAACAAAAGAGACAATGCTCTAACAAAGAGAAAATGCTATAATTCTCTCTTTTTTTTTAAATTATGACCTTACTCTCCATGCAACATATTCTTTCTTGTGAACGACACGCCTACAGAAATATTGTCAATATTCTGTGAAGAAGTTTTCATGCCAGTCTATACACGAATATAGTGTATTGATCACAAGTAGAAATCTGATCACTGTTATGTAGAAAGATATGTAAGAAAAGTTCTCAAAAATCCAATAAAATGCATAGATCATGTAACTATCACCATCTTCCCCTTGGTGTGGGGCAGAAAAAGAAGATATATACTGTATGAATCATACTCAATTTGATATAACTATATAGAGAGCATTTTAATGAAGCTATGGTATTTTTGTTGCTAGAGATATAATAATGTATGAAAAAAGTATTTACTGGTATAAATTATGTGATATGGTTATTATTCTGAGCTAACACTAGGCGAAAAAGAAAGAAAAAAAAGCTAAAACAACAATCAGTTACCTTTAAATCAAAATGTGTTTGAAATACACTGAATTTCAAAAATGCCAAAAGGTTTCAGAATATTCCTTTACAGATGAGCACATACACACACTTTCATATTTTAAAAATCTCAAAATTGTTTCCATGAGATTTCTGGTAAAATCATAGCAGTTTATTCTCAAGTCTTTCCATAAGCATTAGGAAATAAACATTTATTTGATTTTAAACTTAAGTTCATGTTTCTTTCAGTATCATTTCTTGTATTTTCTCCCTGTCTGAACATATAAGGGAGCAAAATGTTGGACAAATGCTAAGTGGGTTCTTCATGATGTGCTTATATGCATAAATTCTGATGAGACGCAAATGATTTCACAGTTTTTCACTCCAGAGAGCAAAGGTAGAGTCTTTGCACATGACTATGTATGACATTACATGACTATGAGGTCAACATGACATCAGTAACTTGTAAGACTAAGACAAGAAAGAAGCACAGTCATCAACGGTTGGCTGGGACAGGCAACAAGATGAGGGACGAGTGTCTGGTCATCTATGGATAACAGGTTGGAAAGGGAGGCAAGCTGGCATACGTAAGAGGGATAGGGACAGGACAGGAAAATACTGCATGAAAGGATAAGAATTTCTTTTTCTTTTTTTTNGTCTGAATAAGCTGTAATTCAGAACAGAAGACAGCGCCAAAACATTTGCTCTGAAGAGCAGCAATTCAGGGGCTGGGCCCAAAATGACTTTTCTGCAAGTAGAGTTGCTTAGTTTTCTTTACACAAAATGATGAGTGCACAAATGAGCTCTACTGAAAAGCAAATTATTCATCAAAGCACTGGCCCCTAAAGTACATTTCAGGCAAATGCCTGCTTTCTTCAGCAAAGACAGTAAAGCAGTTCATTAAGCTGTGTGAAAAAATAATTTAAAAATAATAGCCACACGACACTGGTTTTAATTCTCGTCAGGCCCATTTTGCACAAGAGCAATTCACTGAACTCAATGGAGGGACTTCAATGTGCGTACTCCAATGTGAAGAGAATGTGCTATTAAGCCAGAAACTTTAATGCGTATCTGGATAAAGAATCGAGTCATTCATGCTGCTACCAATGGACCAGAAGCAAAGCCTGACTGGAAACAGTTCACAACCAAATGAGTGCTGGCAGAACAGAAAGCTATTACGGCTATTGGCACTGCCTTACGACACACCAAGATAGACACAGCTAGATTTTTGCATACTGTATGTCAGCATTAGGCAGAAAAGAAAGGATGCAATTTCCTTTGAAGCAACCCAAGGATATCTTATTTTGTTCCAGTGCATGAATAATTAAAATAATTGACTGTGAAGACAAAGCACCTCATTAGAGTCACAGATTTTAAGAACTACTGTAATCATCTAGCCTGACTTTGTGCATAACATCAACCGTAGAATGTCATTAAGCAGCTCCTTTGTCAAATCAAATGCCTCCTGGTTGGCTTAGAATATTGTTCTGTGGAAAGATATTGAGCCTTGATTTGAAAACAGCAAGTGATACAAAATCCATGGCATCCCTAAGTTCATTGTTCACTGGATAATCATCCTCATTTTTAATATAGTCTCAGTCTCTAGCCACTCACTGAATCCCTTATCTGCTAGATTAGCAAGTTCCATTCAATCACAAATACTCCGTTCCATAACTAGATGTTTTTAGATCACACAAGCTGAGTCTCCTTGCTGTGGCAAGCTGCGCTGACAACCTTCAGGCTGCCCAGCCCCTTGGCTGGATGCACAGGACATGCAATCTGCAATGCAGAGCAAGTCCTGACTGTATTTTATTGATGATACTGGATAAAGAGAGTACCTGAGAAGGGTCCCTTGCCCAAATGAATTATGGGCTATAACACAAGAATTAAAATAAGGGTACCTAAAGTAAGTCATCTCCTTACTGTTCAGTAAGGATGTAATCACCAATGTACATATATCTCACAATCCAAAAGCTCTTCTAAAACAGTTTTTAATGGAGTTCATTTCCGACTGTCTGCTTTATTTTTCAAGATTGGACAGAGTACTCCTGCTGCTCACTAAGGCCACGTACAAGGCCTGCTCAGCATCCTCATTTCTACACTCTGTCATTTGCACATGTATTCAAGATACAAGTTCCCTTCTTTAATGCACTCTCACATTGTAAGTTCATGTTCTGGTGATTATCCACTATAACTGTCCAGCCTGTCAGTGCTCTACAAAATGCAGTCTCTGGGCTGTATGCTCCAAGTGGCCTGCGCATTCTTTGTTCCTTGATGGATGATGTTGCATCCGGTTGTTAAAAGGTTAAAAAAAATAAAGCAAGAAGCTACATGGCTATTTGTCAGCATTAGATTGTAGCTTTCAGTAAGGGGAATATTTTTATCTAATTTACTCAAGTATTGCCTCAAATTACACTTAAATGTGCGCTGCAAAGCCTCATGGCAAATATTATTAGACAGTCATGCCTAAATACGTTATGTGTCTTTATAAGATTAGGGCTCACCAGTGTCACTACAGCGAACAAAGCCATTCCAAATATTCTATTTGGAATTACCACCAAGACACGTACAAACTCTTCATTTAAGATGGATATCAAAAGACATTTCTGATGCTCACCAGAACAGCATTCTGACCTCCAGAAAAACTTCTTCAGTGGCTGAGGGGAAATGAGTGAGCATGAAGAAATACGTGATGAAAGATCTTCTTTTAGCACTAGAGAAGACCGGCTAGTAAGAAAACAAAAGATTTTACCACAATGCTTCAAATGTGGGAAAAAAATAGCTACAAGTTCTATCCAACAGATTTTTGGATTCTAAAACACTTCTTCAGAGGTTTGTGGCGTGTTCCCCACGCCAAGCAGCTGTCGGTGTGTGCTGCCTCCCCTTTCTTGTGCTCTCATACACGCAGCAGACCCTAGCCCAGCTGCTTCACTGCATTCAAGGAGAGGGACGCCCTCCTGCTCTGTGCTTTTTCTCTGAATCAGAATCAAAATAAATTGGCAGTCACTTCAAAACTATCCTTCAAGTTCAAGACGTAAGAAAAGATCCCTCGCTGGGTCAAGCAAAAAGTCTGTCTCAGCTACTGTCCCATTTCCAGCAATGCCCAGTAGCAGATGCTTGAGAATATGCTTTGCTCCAAATTTTCTCTGACTCTCTTCCTCCTAAATGCAGACTGTTCTTTTGTCCCTCCAAGTATCTGAGACCATTTTCTCTGCAATTCTTTAGGATTGCAGTTTTTGGCCTTTGCCAGAGCCAGACACATATGTGCCACAGCATCCCTCCGCTTTCACAGGGGGTGTTACCAGCTGTAGCTGGAAACAGATATGGAACATATAAATAACTGAGAGGAGAGCGTAGTTATTCTCTTCTCATGTGGTTGCAATACATTTTGGAACAGCTTAGGTGAGCAGTTCTAACCAAAATTTACAATAACTAGAGATAAATCATTTACAAGATTATACTTAAAAGCTGCGTGAAAATAACAGGAGGAAAAAAAAAAAAGAGAAAAAAATCAATCTGTTGGAAAAGTGAGCCACAATTTCTCTTCTTTATGTCTCATTTATATTTCATAATCAAAGTAACCCCCAACTTTGCATTACGTGTTCCTGCATTATTGGTTCAGGTAGTGTAAATTAGCAGAGTTACGCTGATTTATGAACACTGAGGATCCATCATCCATATTTTTGAGCACTAGAGATTCCCACCATAGCGTAAATATAAGTGTCTCTGACAGCGTCCTGACACAAACGGGTCCAGTGAAAATAAACAAAGGGACAAAAGGCAGAAGAGAGTTTAGCTGCAGATGGTCTATGAACATTGTGCCAGAGGCTGTTTTATATTGCTTTTTAAATAAATGAAAATAAATGGGCAATGATTTTCTACATTATAGCCCCATAACATAAAAAACACAATCACTTGTAAGGAAGATAAGGTGCAAGGCAAGAGAATATGAACTTGCAGGGATGAAAGATATGAAAGATGTACATGTTCTTTAGAAGAGAGCTCAAGAATATGTGAAACATCCCTGTGGATTCTGGTGGGCAGCCTCGGGTGTGGGAAGGCATTTATCAGGGAAGTCTTGGCCCCACTGAAAGCAGTGAAGAAATCTCACGTCAATTTGAATGCAGCCAAATTCTGATCAACTCCAAACTTAAAATCCACACACAAGAAATACAGTAACTTGTGTTATTATATATGGGACCTAACCATGAATGGCATTTCTAACTCCCTAAACAGCCAGTACCCATGTATTGAATAAATAGCGGTCTGCATATGCCACGAAGTGTTGTGTCCATGAAAATTGCCATATTTACCACTGACCTTCCCACAAAGACTGTTTCCTCCTGACTCGGAAAATCCATGAGGTCAGACACTGAGACAAACTGCTCAGGAGGTGCTACAGGCAGTGCCTAGCACAGCAGGAGAGCGGACAGCAGTGGTTTCTTCCCCAGGATTTTGCAAGGAGTCCCAGGAATTTTCCCAGGAGTCTGTAAGGCTTAAACATGTCCCTATTTTGTCTTCCTCTCTCCCTGGGGATAAAAGAGCTAGATTTTTTTTTTCCCCAAAAAAGCCCATTTAAAAGGCTCAGAGTAAATTGGCTAAAAAAAATTGAAGGCTCAGAAATATGGAAATTATTTTCTGATACTAAGCATATACATAGTAGTAAATTTGATTCCACAGGGTTTAACTTTCTTTTACATAAGTGTTAAATATTCTAGATTTTCTGTGGAAGCTCAATAAATTGCTGCCATATCAAATATCCTTCTAAATGGGTTTAGCTCTGGGTAATAAAACAGAACTGCTGATGCACCATAATTTCCAGAAAGACTGAGGACACAGATGGCAGCAGAAAATGGAGCTGTCAGAAAGTATGAGCGTTCATATAGACTGTCACACTATCTATCTTGTGATGCTTTTTCCTGAATACTCATCATTACAATGTGCAGTGCCTGAGAACTACTGGCCTTCAAAAACGAAATAACGGGCTTGGGTTCCCAATAAGAATGATTTGGGAGCCCCGGAAGAAACTGTAATGAGTTTGTTGTTTTTGCTGTTTTTTGAGTAGTATTCAAGATAAGGATAACAGGTTTATAAAAAATTGTCTCCTACAGCCAAGGACAATCCCAAGAAATGTCCCAACATCTGCTCTGTAAGACACTTCACTTCTTGAAGTGTCTTTAAAAGGAGTGCAGTCTATAGCCAAGAGCAGTTTTTGGCAATAGATACATATCTGCTCCCTTTCCTCCCCCTTATTAAGTTCAACACTGTATTTATAGATACCAAGCTATTTTACAGAGTGAGAAATTTAACTTATTTTATGATTTTCTTCCCTGGGATTAAACGCTTGAGAAACTAAAGAAGAGAATGAGGTCTTTAAATTATTCCCTGCAGGCTCCACAGAAGATCTGTTACAGCACCACTGTGAGAAGCCAGATTTAGGTTCCAGTCCCACTCTTTAGCCAGAAGAACATCTTTTAACACAAGATAGCTTTAGAGCATAATTAGCTAAAGGAAAATACCAGAAGGCAGCAACTTGGCAGAGGTTATTTTTATACTACCCAGAACCAACTGGTAGATACCAACACGTAGACTTATATAAGTCAGTGGCTTTCCCTGATTCAGATGGAATTTAACATCAATAACAACTCCTTGTGTCAGTCTGTTACTTGCTAAAGCAGGAGTGAACCAAACTGAGTGATCTGCTAGTCAGAGCCACACAGAGATAGGAGAGCCTTTCCATGCTGGGCAGATGAGCAAGATAGAGATGTCACTAAGAGCTGATGAAGTAAACAAGCAAAGTGAAGGACAGGAGGACTCAAACAGAAAATGAAGAACATGTTTGATGAAAACATCTTAATAGACCTCATTAGTATTAGTATTAACCAGTATTCTGGTTAATTAATTGGTAAGACTGAAGAGAGACAGACAAAATCAGTATGAATCCTATATAGAGCTATGATGGGCATAATTAGGTCAGGCACAGTAAAGTCAATAACTACTGCATTTTTCCTCAAGTCAACCCGAAGTGTTTATATATATATGTATATATATATATATATATATTTATCTAATTCTAATGAGAGAAAATAGACCAAGCTACAGGTTAAAACATTTCTCTCATCCAAAATGAAATACTGTTTTATTTAAAGGTCTTTAATAAAAATAGTAAAAAACATTTTCATTTCAAACTATCTAGAATGCCAAAGCAAAACATTTCCATTTTTCTTCCAGAATACTCTAAAATTTTTTTCCTTAACAACTAAGTTACATATTTTTGTCAGACGAAGTGAATACAGAATTTTTGCTATTGTTCAAATAATTCAGAGAGTAGGAAGACAGTGAGACATTACTCGCCCACAGTAATAAGGCCAAAATAAAATGAAATCTGTTGCAGAATTTGGACTCCATACATGCTGGGAAGCTCTGTCATTCTATCTTATTTGACTAACCAAATATGCCCCCCTTCCTAAACGCATATTTTACTTTTCTTTAAATCCTAGATAGAGGATTTGGCAGAGGTCTCTCTCTACTTGATAGAATCCCTTTTTGCCCAGCAGAGCAGACTATTCATTTTTGGACATTATTGTTGCCTGGAAGTATCTAATATTAGAAAACTTACTTCCGTAGACTCCTGAGATGAATTTCATTGCTAATGTTTCTTCTGCAGTGTAATGCAGAAAAAAAAAATGTATTTGAGCTTAAGAAAATAATACAGAGAGAAGAATCATTTGTAATATGTAATTGCATTTGAGGGCATCTCTCTTGTTAAATGGATCCACCCTTCTCCACAAAAACAGAGCAATTCCCAAGGGCAGTAAATCTTCTGATGTTGTTAATTATTTCCTCCCATTATGCTCATTTCTATCTGACAGATCTTAACTGAGGGAACTACTTAGACAAATAAGCATTTGGCTGGACCTAGACGCCTCACCCAGTTTTAAAAAGATCTTTAAAAGTGTTGATAATGGCAGGATTTCAGACTTGCTCCCATCTGCTTTAAAACCAGAGCAATTCCCAATTTTTTTAATGTAGGCAGAATGAAAGAAATGAAAATCCAAGAAGCCAAGTGGCTTTCCCCTAGGCACAGCAGTTTGCTCTCCAGGCTTTACAGCCCTAATCTCCCATCTGTGTCTGCATCCATCTCCCTTGGAAGCCACCAAGAAACTTGGAAGTTCATCCCCACGTTAGGAAGCAGCTGACCAACACCAGTGTAACTCTCTGGCAGGTCAGACCCTAGAAGCATTCTGGAGATACAAAGTCCGCATTTCCGGAAAAAAAAATATAGCATGTATCTGTCCTTCTGATGACAGACACGGTGATGCTGTGAGAATACCTCTGAGGAGCAGAAAAAGAAAAAAGAAAGAAAGAAAAAGAAAAAAGCTGCTTCATTTCCCTTTCCTTGGGCACCACCATCTGCATCACATCCCGGGATCTGAGTCGCAGCCTGGCCAACCCCCAGGACGAGAGTGGCAGCCTCAGCCTGGGCACTGGAGCCTGAGCCTGCAGACACCGCTGCTCTGCTGGCACCTCTGCAAGCAGGGACCTCTCCTCTCAGCAGAATGAGGTCCCTGGGCATACACAGCACATCCAGACCGCTTTGGACATTGCTAGTCTTTTACTTCACTACAATTCAGGCTGTTTCCCTTCTTTTCCTTGCCACTTGGTCACACAGACTTCAAGTTAGCAATGGTTCTGATAAGTATGCACTAGCACTGTCTGCAGGCTAGCCCTGCTTGCTGTGTTGGGTTTGGTTTCAGGGTTGTTGCAAATACACTTCCTTGAGGTTACTGGTGGTTCTGGTAATCCAGTAACCTATGCTTAGCATAATCGTGACTCCGGATTTTTATACTAGGTCAACTCCAATCTAGCTCAGTATGTTTTTGTTGAAAAAAAAATAGTTTCTAAAATGTCTTTGCCAGATTAACATAAATTAATATATAGAGATAAACATTTTCTAAAGGACAAACCCCATTAACGCATACAAGCCCATGCTCATCGATTGAGATGTCCTGGCTGTTATACCGCAAGCAAGCCCAAAAAAAAAAAAAAAAAAAAAAAA